>JAODAL010001053.1:0-252883 GCA_025379985.1 Phyllomedusa bahiana | reverse complement strand
GACAGTTTTTAACATGTGGCCCAAAGTCTTTGGTTACATTCACACTCCTGATGGGCACCGATTCAGCGTCAGAATCTGACTCCAACTGACTGAAATCCACACCACCTTGTTTACAATGGAAAATAAAGGTCTCAGTGCAGATATGGATGATTTTCCCTGACACGGAAAAAAAACTGCGCACCACAGAAAGAAGACAAAGCGATGTCAATTCTTGAGTCCTGAATCTGCCTACAGAATGACGATACTGAAAATCTGCCTCTCATCTTCAGTTAAAATCCATGTCCAAAATGCATGCTAAATCTGAGGTGAGATCTCATGTTAAAAATCTGCTGTGTGAACAAATCTTTAGGTTAGGTACATACCACATCTAGCATGTGCATTGTGTACGCTGAGAAAGCTCCTGATGTATCCATAGGAGTAAGTGGCCCGACAGAGGCCAAAAATGCACTCTTCGAGCCAGTATACCACAAAAAAAGGATAGACGGCGCTTAAAGGGGTTGTCTTGCTACAAGGATTGTTTTTTAGGTTAAAGATCTTGAAAAAACAAGTCAGTCTGCAATATATGTCCATTAACTGTGTCCTACATATTCTGAGATATCCCCTCTTGTATGGGCTGCATCAGCTCCTCAGGTCGCTATAGCTACAGACCTGTTTGATGTCATGATAGGCTGCCAGCACTGGTTGCTATAGCTACAGACCTGTTTGATCTCTCATGATAGCCTGCCAGCACTAGTTGCTATAGCTACAGACCTGTTAGATCTCTCATGATCGGCTGCCAGCAATGGTTGCTATAGCTACAGACCTGGCTTCTACTGTAGCCTTGTATAAGCCAGTAAACACGGCCCTGATATTAAAATGAAACCAGGACTGAGGTAAGATGAATCAATGTAGTGAGAAACATACATTAAGCATATACATTTTCTTTTCCTATGGGTGATGGATACTGCTACTTGACATCCATTTAACGCATATGGTTTGTATGCTGTACTAAGCTATAAAGCTGGTGTGTACCTAGCCGAAGCCTGTGTCACATGCAGAGGATCTGATCATGTGACATCCTGTGCACTGAACATGTGGTCATCCTTACAGATTCAGCAGAACTGGCCATCTATCTATGGCAGAGGTTGGGGGAAAGAAGACCATGCTGGATTCCAATACACCCGAAACTCTCACGAGCAGCGAACCATTGATAGAGGGGACTGAAAGCTGCTTAGTCCCCACTACAAACCCAGTCAAGAGCAATTACTGACAGGACCACTCTGTGTGACTGGGCGTCTACAACCATACACCTAAAATCTTCCTACTTCCCCCAGAGACAGGCCGTCCAATCAGGGGCAGCCGGCGTGCTCCACCCATCTCTATTATTACTGCTAAGAATGCACCGTGTACGCCCTGCCTGGACCCACCAGACCAAACTATCCCAAATTCACCGGCTTCTGACGTCACCACCGGCCACAGCTGCCAGCTCCTCCCCTCCTCATGTTACCAGAGCCGCCGTGCGAACCAATCAAACACGTCTCCGCCCATAATAACCTCTTCCCGAACGGGTGCTCGTGAGGGACAAACAAGGAAAGCGTTTGAAATAATCGCTGGAGCTCTATGACTGCCAGCTTCCTTTGGCCTAACAGGCCTCAGTCACTACTACGAGCAGCGCTCCCTATTGTCCCCAACCCGCTGCGCCCTTACTGAACTTTTCTAAAGTAAAGCGCACAAGGCCAACACTGTGTGAGCTCGGCCATGTGTGCCAGCAGCCAGCCTGCAGCCCCGTAGCAGAAGGCGAGGCCGGTGCTGTGTAGTGTTGGGCCCGCAGCGAGGCAGAGCTGGCGAGCCGCCATCAGTGTGTATTTACATCACGGTATTATTAGTATCCCCTCACAGCTCGCTCTTTGTTGGAGGAGTGTCAGTTCTGTGCTCCGTCCGCCTCCTCCTCCTCTCAGTGGCTGCACCATTCATCCAGCCCTCATAGACACATCCAGGGATCTATAGACAGGCAGCGCACAGGGTGTGTACACACCGTCTATAGAGCCATCTCATCCTCCCAGCGCACCCCGGGCACACATCATAGGCGGCTCCAGCACCAAGATGTCCAACCGAGCGCTGTGCAGAGAGGCGAGCCATGCTGGGAGCTGGTACACTGCCTCAGGTACGGGCCTGGGAGGGCACCGAGTGGGGGAGGGGAAGGGTGGAGTCTTCATTGTTGTGCTTCAAAGTTGGGGAGCTCCGCACTCGCTGCCACCAGACTGGGGTGCAGTGGGCATTTTACTGAGCAGACAGCTGGGGTGACTGGAAGTTGTTTCATGTGTGTTGTCCCCTCTGTGAGGGAGAGGTAGCCTTGTGTGTGAGAAATGCATTCACCTGGAGTGTCCCAGCAGCCCTAGGCTGGTATGGGGGCCAGTGACCCTCAGGTAGCCATGGGCACACACAATGGGCAGCGCCTCAGGTGGCCATGGGCTGATAATTGGCCTGGCACACAATGGGGAGCGCTTCAGGTAGCCATGGGCTTATGAGTGGCCTAGCTCACACAATGGGGAGCGCCTCAGGTTCATGGGCTGATGATGGCCTAGCCACCAATGGGGAGCGCCTCAGGTGGCCATGGGCTGATGAGTGGCCTAGCTCACACAATGGGGAGCGCCTCAGGGGGCCATGGGCTGATGAGTGGCCTAGCTCACACAATGGGAGTGCCTCAGTAGCCATGGGCTGATGAGTGGCCTAGCTCACACAATGGGGAGTGCCTTCAGGTGCCATGGGCTGATGAGTGGCCTAGCTCACACAATGGGGAGCGCCCTCAGGTGCCATGGGCTGATGAGTGGCCTAGCTCACAAATGGGAGCGCCTCAGGTGGCCATGGGCTGATGAGTGGCCTAGCTCACACAATGGGGAGTGCCTCAGGTAGCCATGGGCTGATGAGTGGCCTAGCTCACACAATGGGGAGTGCCTCAGGTGGCCATGGGCTGATAATTGGCCTGGCACACAATGGGGAGCGCCTCAGGTGGCCATGGGCTGATGAGTGGCCTAGCTCACACAATGGGGAGCGCCTCAGGTAGCCATGGGCTGATGAGTGGCCTAGCTCACACAATGGGGAGTGCCTCAGGTAGCCATGGGCTGATGAGTGGCCTAGCTCACACAATGGGGAGTGCCTCAGGTAGCCATGGGCTGATGAGTGGCATAGCTCACACAATGGGGAGTGCCTCAGGTAGCCATGGGCTGATGAGTGGCCTAGCTCACACAATGGGGAGTGCCTCAGGTGGCCATGGGCTGAGGAGTGGCCTGGCACACAATGGGGAGCGCCTCAGGTAGCCATGGGCTGATGAGTGACCTAGTTCACACAATGGGGAGTGCCTCAGGTGGCCATGGGCTGATAATTGGCCTAGCTCACACAATGGGGAGTGCCTCAGTAGACATGGGCTGATATTGGCCTGGCACACAATGGGGAGTAGCCCTCAGGTGGCCATGGGCTGATAATTGGCCATGGCCACACAATGGGAGTTCCTCAGGTGGCCATGGGCTGATGAGTGGCCTGGCACACCAAATGGGAGTGCCTCAGGTAGCCATGGGCTGATGAGTGGCCTAGCTCACACAATGGGGAGAGCCTCAGGTAGCCATTGGCTGATGATGGCCTAGCTCACACAATGGGGATCCCCTCAGTGCCATGGGCTATGATGGCCTAGCTCACAAAATGGGAGTGCCTCGGGTGGCCATGGAATGATAATGGCCTGGACCAAGGGGGGACCCCTCGGGAAAAGTCAGGGCTATGAGGGGGCCTACTCACACAAGGGACAGCCTCAGGTGCCATGGCTGATGAGTGTCAGGTGCACGCATTAGAAGGCTTCAGGTACGATGATCCCAGCACACACACTGGGGAGTGCCTCAGGTAGCTATGGACTGAGATGGCCGGCCACACAATGGAAGCCCCTTTTGGGTAGCCGGACTGATACGGGCCGGGTGCACACTTTTAGGGAGTGCCTCAGATATCCATGGACTGATTAGTAGCCCGGCACTCACACTGGGGAGTGCTTTAGTTAGCCATGGGCTGAAGAGTGGCCAAGCTACCCACAATGAGGAGCACCTCAGGTAGCCATGGGCTAATTATTGGTCTGGCACACAATAGGGAGCACCTCAGGTTGCCATGGGCTGATGAGTGGCAGAGCTGCACACAAGGGGAAGCGCCTCAGGTAGCCATGGACTGATAAATGGCCCAGCACACACAAGGGGAGTGCTTAAAGTAGCCATGGGCTGATGAGTGTCATGGTGTACGCAATAGGGAGCGCTTCATGTAGCTGGTGAGTGGTCTAGCACACACAAAAGCGAGCTGCTCAGGTAGCCATGGGCTGATGAGTGGCCTAGCTACACACTGGGGAGTGCCTCAGGTAGCTATCAGCTGATGAGTGACCCAGCACACATAAGAGGAGCGCCTCAAGTAAGTATGGGCTGATGAGTGGCCCATCACAAAATGAGGAGTGCTTTAGGTGGCCATAGACTGACTAGTGGCCTAACTACACACTGGGGAGCGCCTCAGGTAGCTATCAGCTGATGAGTGGCCCAGCGCACATAAGGGAGCGCCTCAAGTAGGCATGGACTGATAAGAGGTTCAGCACACAATGAGGAACGCTTTACCAGTAGACTTACGGGGGGTCTAGCTACACACTGGGGGGCCCCTCAGGTAGCCGTGGACTGATGAATGGCCCGGCACACACACTAAGGAGCACCTCAGGTAGCTATGGACCGATTAGTGGCATCTCACCAGAATCACTCTAAAGAACCCCATCAATGGTCCCATCATAGCTTGTAGATCCCAACAATTGGGATGAGGCATGCTTGTCAGTAAGTCAGCATATCCTGGTGCCGAGAAAGAATTGCCATCATTAGACACCAACTCAATAGTCACACAAATAAATGGAGGTCTTGAAAAATACCTCCGAGGGAAGAGGTTCAGAGACAAGTATATGCTAATGGGGCAGATGAGGTGGAGAAGGGTCCATTCATGTATCTCTTTCATCAGACAGTAACTCCACATACTGTCTGTCTGTTATAACGGACTCAGGTGGGAATACAGCTTTGAGTTTTACTTTGGCCCTTGAGATTGGCATAGTCTGAGTGTGTTGTCTTTGGACTCAGGATGATGGACCCCTTCCTTATCGGATCCATCATCGCACCGTATGGGCTTACATTCCTTTGTTGAATTCAGTCTATTGTTCCCTCAATGCATTAATTTCTGGCTGCCTGTAGCATTCTCTTAAGGTGTTGGGGATAAACCATCATCTGCCCCACAATTACTACTTGATCTTCAGGTCAGAGCACCTCCAAAAACATGAGAATCCGAATACCAGCTGCTGTAGTGCTTAGAGCAACCAAGCAATGTACAAATCTGGAGGTAGCAGCTTATTCTATTTCACTGTAACTTGCTTGTACAGTCTAGTGTTCTCCTGCGTGGATATAAACCCACACAACACCTTTATAGAGGTTTCATACAAGCTTCTCCTTCTGCCACTAGGCATCGTGCAGAACTATCACGTGTAGGCTCCTTTCACTATTCTGTACACTTATTGTTGTGTATGCCTGTGAGAAGTAGACAAAGGTAATAGCTAGTGTGTCAAAGCATTATAAGGAATCTTGGTGTGCCCATATGACTGTACACTAAGATTATAAAGGTTCTTGCAAGTGGTGCACCTGTCCAACTGTACACTAACCTAAAAGCATTATAAAGGGCCCTGACAATGGTGCACCTATCTGACTGTACACTAACCTAAAAGCATTATAAAGGGCCCTGACAATGGTTCACCTATCTGACTGTACACTAATGTAAAAGCATTATAAAGGGCCCTGACAATGGTTCACCTATCTGACTGTACACTAATGTAAAAGCATTATAAAGGGCCCTGACAATGGTTCACCTATCCGACTGTACACTAATGTAAAAGCATTATAAAGGGCCCTGACAATGGTGCACCTATCCGACTGTACACTAATGTAAAAGCATTATAAAGGGCCCTGACAATGGTTCACCTATCTGACTGTACACTAAGGTAGAAGCATTAAAAGGGCCCCGACAATGGTTCCCTACCCGACTGTAACAAAAAAAGCTTTATAAAAGGGCCGAAAATGGTTTCACCTATCAAGTACATAAGGTAAAAACATTAAAAAGGGGCCCCTGGAAAAAGGGGCCCCCTTTTTAATGTACACTAATGTAAAAGCATTATAAAGGGCCCTGACAATGGTGCACCTATCCGACTGTACACTAATGTAAAAGCATTATAAAGGGCCCTGACAATGGTTCACCTATCTGACTGTACACTAATGTAAAAGCATTATAAAGGGCCCTGACAATGGTTCACCCCTATCGACTTTTACCTAAGTAAAGCATTATAAGGGCCCTACAATTGGTCAACCTATCGACTGTACACAAATTTATAAAATTTAAAATAAAGGGCCCTGACATTGGTTCACCAATCCGACTACACTAATGTAAAAGCATTATAAAGGGCCCTGACAATGTTGTACCTATCTGACTGTACACTAATGTAAAAGCATTATAAAGGGCCCTGACAATGGTGCACCTATCTGACTGTACACTAAGGTAAAAGCATTATAAAGGGCCCTTCAATGGTTCACCTATCTGCCCTGTACATCAATTAAAAATTATAAGGGCCCTGACAAGGGTTGCATATCTGAACTGTACACTAATGTAAAAGCATTATAAAGGGCCCTGCCAATGGTTCACCTGACTGTACACTAATGTAAAGCATTATAAAGGGCCCTGACAATGGTTCACCTATCTGACTGTACACTAATGTAAAAGCATTATAAAGGGCCCTGACAATGGTTCACCTATCTGACTGTACACTAATGTAAAAGCATTATAAAGGGCCCTGACAATGGTTCACCTATCTGACTGTACACTAATGTAAAAGCATTATAAAGGGCCCTGACAATGGTGCACCTATCTGAATGTACACTAATGTAAAAGCATTATAAAGGGCCCTGACGATGCACCTATCTGACTGTACACTAATGTAAAAGCATTATAAAGGGCCCTGACAATGGTTCACCTATCTGACTGTACACTAATGTAAAAGCATTATAAAGGGCCCTGACAATGGTGCACCTATCTGACTGTACACTAATGTAAAAGCATTATAAAGGGCCCTGACAATGGTGCACCTATCTGACTGTACACTAATGTAAAAGCATTATAAAGGGCCCTGACAATGGTTCACCTATCTGACTGTACACTAATGTAAAAGCATTATAAAGGGCCCTGACAATGGTTCACCTATCTGACTGTAGACTAACCTAAAAGCATTATAAAGGGCCCTGACAATGGTGCACCTATACAACTGTACACTAATGTAAAAGCATTATAAAGGGCCCTGACAATGGTTCACCTATCTGACTGTACACTAATGTAAAAGCATTATAAAGGGCCCTGACAATGGTGCACCTATCGGACTGTACACTAATGTAAAAGCATTATAAAGGGCCCTGACAATGGTGCACCTATCCGACTGTACACTAATGTAAAAGCATTATAAAAAAAAAAAAAAAAAAAAAAAAATACAAAAGAAAAAAAAAAAAAAAAATAAAAAAAAAAAAAAAAAAAAAAAGAAAAATAAAAAAAAGAAAAAAAAAAAAATAGAAAAAAAAAAAAAAAAAAAAAAAAAAAAAAAAAAAAAAAAAAATAAAAATGATAAAATAAAAAAAAGAAAAATAAAAATACATAAAAAGAAAAAAAAAAAAAATAAAAAAAAAAAAAAAAAAAAAAAAAAAAAAAAAAAAAAAAAGAAAAAAAATAAAAAAAAAAAATAAAAAAAAAACAAAAAATTAAAAAAAAAAAAAAAAAAAAAAAGAAAAAAAAAAAAAAAAAAAAAAAAAAAAAAAAAAAAAAAAAAAAAAAAGGCCCTAAAAATTTAAAAAAATTTTAAAAAACCCCCCCAAAATTTTCCCCAACCATAATTTTAAAAACTTAAAACCCTCGGGGGTTCCCCACTTGTAATAAAAAAGAAAAAAAAACCCGACGGGGAACCAAATTGAAAAAAAAAAAGTGTAAAGGGGCCCAAAATGTCCCTAACTTGTAACTAATAAAAGCTTAAAAGGGCCCTGACAATTGACCCTTTCTGACTGTAAAACTAAAAAAGCATTAAAAAGGGCCCCTGCAATGGTTTTTAAACTTTGGGGGGCCAAAAAAATTTTAACCCCTGACAATTTTCCCAAACAAAAGCCTAAAAAAAAAAAATTTAAAAAAAATTTAAATTTTTAAACCCCTTAAAAAAAAAGAAATTATAAAAGCCCAAAAGGTCCCCTTTTTCCCTAAAAAAAAAAAAGAAAACCCCCCAATTTTTCCCACACTGTCCCAAATAAAAGCTTTTAAAAAGGGGCCACAATTTTTCCTTTAAAAAAAAAATTAAAAGGGGAAAAGGGGCCACTTTTCAACTAATTTAAAAAAAGAAAAAGGTTTGGGCCAAAAGTTTTTTTTAAATTTAAACCCCAAAGGGCCCTTTAAAAAAGGGGGCCCCACGAGGGCACCCCTAAAAAAAAACCTAATTAAAAAGGTTCCCTTTAATTTGGCCCAAGGGTAAACCTTTATGCAAAAACCAAACCTAAAAACTTAAAGGGCCCACGGGCATTCATACCAATAAAAAAAAAAAAGGGAAAAAAAAAAACAGAAAAATTAAAAAAAAAAGGGCCTGAAAGGCCCCTTTCCCCTTGGGTAAAAATGTAAAACAAAAAAACCCCTGACAAATTTTAAACCCACTTTCACTAATGTAAAGCATTAAAAAGGGCCCCAAAAGGGTTTACCTATCACTTACATAAAGTAAAAAACTTAAAGGGCCTGAAATGGTTCCCCCATTTTAACAAAAGAAAAAACCCAAAAGGGGGTTTTTCCCCAAAGAAAAATTTTAAAAGCTAAAAGGGGCCCCTGTTGGAATTTTTTGGAAAAAAAAAAAAATTTTAAAAGGGCCCTAAAGGGTGACCAAAAAGGGACTTCCAAAAAATTTTAAAAACCCAAAAATTCCCCATTATTCCAATAAATTTATCCTGACAATGGGGGCCCATATACTTTTAACAAATGAAAAAGCATTATAAAGTGCCCTGACAATGGTTACCTACTGATGTACCTTTTTTAAAAGATTTAAAAGGTCCTAAACAATGGTTTAAACCTACCCGCCTGTACATAGTGTAAAAGATTATAAAGCCCCCTGAAAATGGTTCCTATCTGACTGTTCACTAATGTAAAAGCATTATAAAAGGCCCTGACAGTGGTGCACCCTACCAGCTGTACACTAATGTCAAAGCATTATAAAGGGGGTTAAACAATGGGCACCTTTGCCCTGTACCAATTTTAAAAGCATTAAAAGGGGGCCCCCCTGACGAGGGTTGACCTATCTGACTGCCGCTAGGCATCGTGCAAAAACTATCACTGTAGGCCCTTTCACATTCTGTAAAATTATTGTTTGTTTGCCTGGGGAAAAAGTAGACAAAGGAATAGCTAGTGTGTCAAAGCATTTAAGGAATCTTGGGTCCCCATATGACTCTACCTAATGAAAAAGCTTTAAAAAGGGGGCCCTGAAAGGGTTAAAACCCTATCTGACTGAACTAATATAAAGCTTTTATAAAGGGCCCTGACAATGGTTAACATTGATGTACACTAATGGAAAAAGCCTTATAAAGGGCCCGGCAATGGTTTCACCTATCTGACTGTACATAAGGTAAAAGCATTTTTTGGGCCCTGAAATGGTTCCCCTACCAAAAGCCCCTAATGTAAAAGCTTAAAAAGGGCCCTGAAAATGGTGCCCTATCCGACTGTAAACTAAGGTAAACGCATTTAAAGGGCTCTGCAAGGGTTTTCACCTATCTGACTGTACACTAAGGTAAAAACATTATAAAGGGCCCTGACAATGGTGCCCCATCTGATGTACACTAACCAAAAGCTTTAAAGGGGCCCCCCTGACAATGTTGCCCATCTGACTGTCACTAATGTAAAGCTTAAAAAGGCCCCTGACAATGGTCCCACCTATCTGATGTACCAAATGTAAAAGCATTAAAAGGGCCCTGACAAGGTCACTATCGATGACACTAAGAAAAAAGAAATTGTAAAGGGCCCTGAAATGGTTTTCACCTTTTGACTGAAACCAAGGTAAACAATTATAAAGGGCTTGAAAATGGTTCACCTATTGACGTACACTAAAAAACTTTTTATAAAGGGCCGACAATGAGCACCCATTTTTCTTACTGCACCCCAAACAAATACTCGGGTTAGGGTTTTCACAACACTGTTTGTGCTTCTAATAGGTGGCATACATGAATGCTCCTAACCTTGAGGGTACCGTACTTTGATGCCATTGGTTTGAGTAGGGGGCACTTGGCATAGAAATGTTCAAAAACACTGTCCAACCTTTTCTGTTAAATTTTCCCTGTTTACTAAAATTTTTTCAAGCTTACACTGAAAGCTATTTTTTTTGCATACCTTAAAAGAAAGAAAAGGATCCCCCAGTGACGGGGCTGTATTTTTAGAAAACGCAGAAAATGCGGGGGTTTAACTTTGCTTTATTCCTTCTGTGCTTATCTACAGGAGAACATCAGGTGCCACCGTAGCAGTTTATTTTCCATATATAATCCTACAGAGCACTGAAGGTGGCTATACATAATAGAAGCCCCCTGACTCTCCTCAACATCATTTTCAGGTTTCATCTGCTTGATCATTTAATTTTTTGGACTGTAAGCTTCCACCAGCGGAATCGGGCATTTTTAAAAAAAAAAAAAAAAAGTAAAAAGCCATTCATGCTTTTTCCTCTCTTTTTTTAAGAAAACGTCACCTAGTGCACACTGTTTTTGGGAATCGGGGGGAGAAAAATTTTTCCCAACAGCATTTGGCGACAGCTTCTAGCGGAATGGCCGCTCTGCCAAATTAATCCACTTCCATTTATCTATTTTTCCCATAAGAAAATTCAGGCTGGGACAGACGTATGTTTCTTCAGAAAAATTTACTGCCATAAATTCTAGAAATATCTTTGCCCCCACAATCTGTATTTAATCTCGCCTATCTTCTGTTCTATGGTCCCCCGGTTTTTTTTGGGGGTTGAGTAAATATGAGGGTACCTCACAAGAAACTGTAAGGCCTCGTTCCCCCGGGGGTTATTTGTTTCCCGATTTGGCGCGTATCCGCGGGTTTTTGGGTTTGCTGCAGTACGGCGCCAACCCGTCGGGAATTACCGGAATTTCCATGTCCCCCTTCAAAAAAGGAACAATTCCCTTTCCCTACTCGTTCGGGCCCGAATCCCCGGGGGGGAGAAAGTGACATAAAATTATTACGGCGGGGACACCCCGTAGATAATGCCCGCTTTTGGGGCCGGGGGGCGGCGCCCCGCCCCCCCCGCCCCGCCCCCTCCCGCCCCTTATTCCGCCGGTTTTGCGAGCGCAATCGGCCCACAAATCCGCCTGAATAACCGTGTGAACCGGCCTAATAGTGTGAAGGCAAAAATAGATGTTTTTATGAGGCCTTGCGCATTTTAGCAGGTGGGGTATCGTTTCCAATGTTTTAATACATTACACATTCCGTTTAGTCTTTTGAAAAAGGGTCAAAGCCCATACTTTTCTCCAAAAATGTGAAAAAAAATTAAGCTTTTTTTTTTTTTTTTTTTAAAAATTATTTAACAAAAGCTGTACCAGTAAGCCAAGTATAGACAAAAACAAGAAACCAAAAAGTTTTTTTTTTTTTACTGTTCCTTTAATACTTAAATGGAAAGACAGAAGCTGTGGTAATAAGTGTGTTGTGCTTTTGGTTTTCCTGTTTTTTTTCCCCTGTGTTAGGGGCCTTTTACACGGAGTGGAAAATACCGGGGGTTTGCCGGCCGGTATTTGTCTTTTTTGCGGCCTTTCCCCCACGGCCGCGGGTGGGGGCGGCTTTTCCCTGCGATGGCCAAAAGAACAGCCCTCCCCTTTTCCAATTGAAATGACATGTTCTGCCCGGAAAACCGGACGGAAGTTTGTTTGCCCATGTTTTGCCCCCGGCCCGCCGGCGACAAAACCCCCGGGGGGGAAAAACCCGTGTAGTGGGGATGCGCATGGGTTTTTCCATAGGAAACAAATTGTGTGTTTTCGGCGGTTTTTCAGGCGGCCTGAAAAACGCAACCGCTGAAAAACCGGCCAAAAAAACCCGTGCATGGGGACCCCCTTAATGTAAAATGTAAAAAAGGGGTTTTTGGGCACCAGGGGACTATTTTGTGTTAAATGTTTCTTCTACTGGTGATATTGCATGTGTTCTGAATGGAGAGGGGGGAGTAAGCTGCTGCCAGAAACCTCCGATGGCAGTTTATCACCTCTGGGGGAAAAAAAGGATTAAGGGATGTTAAAATAAACTTGCTCGACCCTCTCTACCCAATTAGAATTCGGAGAGGGGAAAGCCCAAATACACGTTAGATGGTCAGCCAGTTCTGCTAAAATCAGATGTGTATGGCGAGCTTGAAGACCACTTCTATATGCAGTAATGAGTAGCTGTGGAGGTAATTCACTTATGTAAAACAATTGCCATTTTTTTAATTTAATTTAACAAACACTAGCAAACTAATTTTAAATTTCAAAATTGTCCTAAGGCTGGGTTCACACACTGCGTTTTTGAACACGCTAAAAACAGCAATGAAAAAACTGTTTTTGTTTTTTTATCTCACCCAAATTCGATTTGTGTTCCGAAATTAAAAGTTTTTATTAAAAAAAAAAAAAAAAATTTCGGTTAAACAAAAAAAAATCCCCGGGTTGTTGATTCATTGATGCTGTTGAAAAAAGGCAATAAAATGCAGTGTATAAACCCAGCCTTAGTACGGAAAAAAAATCAGGTTTTTACTTTTAGGCCTAACGGTGAAGCTTGACTCTATGTTAGCATAGACCAGTGCTTCTTGTTTAGAGGATTATACAGCGTAACAACCCTCCCCCACAAAGAGCAGCACTGAACAGCCAGAAGTGCAAAAAAAAAATCATGAGTGCAGAAAAACTGATAAAAACTGCATGTTTGATTATTTTTCTTTCTTGCACACCACATGGTTTTTAGACTATTTAAAATTTTTAAAATTTTTCAAAGCACAACTGCCCTTACACCTTTTTATCCCCCTTTTTTTAAAACTTTTGTTTTTACGGTTTTTTGTGAATTTGCTACAATTTAACTTATTGGGGAAAATAATTCTCTAAGTGAGAACAATTTTACCCCGGCATTTTTTTAAAAAATCACCTTTTTGCGCTGTCAGTTTTTGCATACAAAATTTGTTTTTGGGGTATTGGCGGGGTTTAAATAATCACTTGCAGTGGTGTTGGGGTTGTGTTGTCGTTTGTATGTGTGTATAATTTATAATATATATATGATATATGTGTGTGTGGTGTTTTTTTTTTATTTTAATTTATTTAATGTGTGAAAAATATTTTTGTGTGTGTTAAATATAATGTGTGTGTGTGTGTGATATTTCTATTTTTATGGTATGTGTATGTTATATTTTTTTATATATAAATTATAAATATATAATATATATTATATTACACAATACACACACGTCTCTCACAAAAGTAAGTCCCCCCACACTAAAAATTTTTATAAATTTGTTTTAATCTTTTTTGGGACAGCACTGAAGATATGACACTTTGATAAATGAAAAGTAGCAGTGTAAGCTTGTAAAACTTTTGTAAATTTTGTGTGCCCTCAAAATAAACTACACACAGCTATCATTGTCTGCACCACTGGAAAATTTTGCCCAAAGTTTCAGTATTTTCTGTGGCCACCATTTTTTTAGATGCCTTAACTCTCTTTTGGGGGAGTTCCTAGGCTTCCAGGGTTGCAGCCACTGCATTTCCCATCCATGACGACTCAAGGAGCTGGTGGATGTTAGAGACCTTGTGTCCTCCACCAGCCCTTTGGGGATGTCCCAATGATGAATAGGGTTTTTGGGCTGGAGACATGTTTGGCCAGTCCAGCACCTTTCCCTCACTTTCTCATGTTTGGGGTCGTTATCATGTTGTAATACTGCCCTTGCAGCTTAGTTTCCGAAAGGAGGAGATCATGCTTTGCTTTTGGTATGTTGCGGTACATGTTTGTATTCATGGTTCCCTCAAGAAAATGTACTCCCCCGCCGCAGAGCTCATGCAGCCCCAAACCCAAAACTCCCCCCACCAGCCCTTGACTTAGGAACAACTTGTTTTTTTTTTTTTATCCTCACCTGGTTTCTGCCATGTTTGACACCATTGCACCAAAATAAGTTTATCTTGGTCTACAGTTTTAAAAGAACATGGTTCCAGTAAAACCAGTCCTTAGTCTGCCTGTTTCGGGGAATCTGCTGTGGGTTTTTTTGGTTCATTTTGGAAAATTTTCTTTGGGACACAGCCATGCGACCAATTTGATGCAATCTTTTGGGGATAGTCAGAGCAGAAGGCCCCCAAAACCCCCCTCCCAAAACCCCCTTTTCCTCTTAACCTCTGCAGCAATACTGGCAGCACTCGTATGTCTATTTTGAAAAGACTGGATATGGCGCTGAACACATGCACGCCACTTCTTTGGCCATCTATGGTGAGGCCTGTTCTGAGTGGAACCTGCCTTATTAAACCACTTTTTGCCTGGCCCCGTGCTGCAGCTCGTTTCAGGGTTTGTGCAACTTTTATAGAGTAGGGGTTTTATGTAAGAACAATTCTTTTTCTCAGATCCTCAGAGAGTTCTTTTCCATAAGGTGCCATGTTGAACGTCCAAACTTTTAGTGACTGTTATGGGAGAGCGATAACATCAAAATTTAAAAAAACCTGTTCCCCCTCCCCCTGAACCTTGTAAAACTAAAAGATCTATGACTTTTTTTGAGGGGGAAAAAAGGGGAAAATTGGGCACAATATGTCCACACAATTAGGGGGTTTTACTCACTTTTTTTAACACGTTAGACATTGAGGCTGTTTGTAAGTTTTTTAAAAGGGGGTTTTCACCAAGGATTGCTTTTTTATGTTAAAGTCTTTCAAAAACAATTTACAGCAATTTTTTTTCCATTAACATTTTCCACCTTTTCCTAAAAAAACCCCTCTTGTATGGGCTGATCAGCTCCATAGGTGTATAGCTACGAACTGTTTGATCTTTACCAATAAGTGCCACATGGGGCCCAATACCCGCCTGGGTTCCGGCAGCCTGTAGAAGCCATTTTTAAAAAGGCCCCTCAATTTTAAAAAGAAACCCAAAAAAATAGAACTGAGGTAAAATTTAAAAATGCATTTTAGACAACCCCTTTAAGGGCCCACACCAAATTTACCCTGTTATGAAAAATGCACACTGACGTATCAAAATGTCAATCTTTGTGTTGTCCCATGGGGAAAAATTAACAATATTTACAAACATTTTGGGGGTTTATTACTTTGTGAGTACTATGGGGCGATTTTATCAAGCATTTTCGCCAGAATTCTGGGTCAATTTGGGCAAAAAAAAAGCTTTTCGCCACGTTTCTATAGTTTTAAAAGTTTAAGGCACTTCTGCGGCGAGTCCGTCAAAGGGGGTGTGGCTTCGTAAAGGGGTGTGGTGTCATGGGAAAGGGGCAAAGCACAAAATGGTCAGGGTTGCGACCAAATTCGGCAAAAAATGCGCCAACTTAAAATGGACAAAAAAACTAACCGTTCAACCCCGGCGATTTTATCAAAAAATATATAAAATTTTCCGCATTTTAAAACTGTCTTCTAAGTTTTAACCCTAGTTGCCAACTTTTTTAAAAAGAAAAAAAACAGGACCTTAGTAATTTGCATGGCAAGCCCATCTTGCGGTATGCCACCCCCTTCAAAAAGCCCAACCCACTCCCCCTAACTGCATAAAGGCTTTGGAAAAAGCCAGGGATTTTGCCTTTTTAGCCAGGTAGTAGCCCCCCATAACCCGGTTATGCCCCTTAAGGCCGGTAGATCCCCTTGTAGGCCCAATAATGCCCCCCCTGTAGCCAGGAAAGCCAAATTTGAACCCGGTAAAGGCCCCCCCCTTTGTTGCCAGGTGATGCCCCCTTTGTTAGCCCGGTAGTGCCCCCTTTGTGGCCAGGAGTGCCCCCCTTGTTTGCCCGGGGTGCCCCCCATTGTTGCCCGGTAGTGCCCCCATTGTTAGCCAGGTAGTGCCCCCATTGTTTCCCGGGGTGCCCCCCTCTGTTAGCCAGGTAGAGCCCCCATTGTAGCCAGGTTTGACCCCCCCCATTGTGCCAGGTAGACCCCCCCAAAATTTTAGCCGGTAGGGAAAACCCCCCCCTTTTTACCAGGTAGTGCCCCCCCTTTTTGCCAGGTAGCCCCCATTTGAGCCAGGGGACCCCCCATTGTAGCCAGGTAGTGCCCCTTATTGTAGTCGGTTTTGCCCCCCCTGTTGCCCCGGGGTGCCCCCTTTTTGTGTCAGGTGTGCCCCCCCCTTTTTCCCGGTAGACCCCCATTGTAGCCAGGAAGTTTTCCCCCATTGTAGCCAGGTAAGGCCCCCTTTTTGTAGCCATTGATGGCCCAAAGCTAATAAAATAAAATTAATAATAGTCACCTCACCAGGTCCTGCAGCGGGCCCGCCCGGACGATTCCCTCAGCGACGCAGGGGGAGTGAGTGCAGCCGCCATCACTTCCCCCGCGCCCCTGCCGGAAAAGGGGGGGGCATACGAGGGAGAAGGGAGGAGGGAGGACCCCCCCTTTTTTGAAGTTTCAGCCACGGGGGGTTTTTAAGGGGTAATTTGCACCCGGGTAATTTAAAGGCCCCCGCCCCCCGGCCCCGGGAGGGAAAGGCAACCCTCTACCCCCCCGGGGGCGGGGGGGGGCCCCCCAAAACAGGGCCCCCCCCCCCCCAAAAAAAAGGGAGATTTTTACATGTATAGTTTACACTGTAAAAATAAGACACTTTTATAAGTCTCCCCTATGTGGTGTTAATATAATTTTAGTTTTATTAAAAGTAGACCTCGATCTTTGAAGCCATCAGTGCTTTTGTTCTGCAGCTTAATAACTCCTACGTGTCACTGGGAAAATAAAAAAGTGTGCAGCTTTTGGTACAAAGTGTGGGGTGCAGGCTGTTTATAAGTTGGGAACCACCCTTTCTTTAGTTAATTTATCAAAGATCCATTTTTAAAATTTAAGGGTTTTGCCCCAGTTTTTAAGCCTTTTCCCTCAAAAATATATGTTATGATGACTCTCGGTATTATAAATCACTGCCATTATGTTTTCAGAATATTGAAAAACAATTTTATGGGACCTTTTTAAAGAAAAAATACTGATGCAAAAACCCCCCCAAAAAGGTAAAATGAACCATACATGTGATTGTTTGATCCTCAAACAGATTGTATTAACAATCATCCCTCCCCCATTAAGAATGCATTGTCTTTTGTCCAAACGCCAAACAACTTGTTATAAAATTGTTCATTTCTACCATTACTCAGTGTGAAAGAGCTTTAACTTCTTCCCCAAAAACCCAAACTTAAATGTCGTGCACACTCGGCGATCTGAGCCAGCATTTTTGTAACTTCCGGCTGTCAAACCTTTTTTAAAAAGTTGGCAGACCTTGTAAGACGTCGTTACAGCAAAAAAAAACTTGTGAACCAAATTCACAACCATCACCGCAAGTTTAGGGATATCTATTTTAGTTTTTTTACCCTTAGTTCCCCCCCCAAATAACCGTTGAACATTGCCTAAAGGAGCAGCTAAAACAAAAACAGTCCGGAATTTTTAATGATGAAAATGTTTTTTAGTTTGCAAGTTTCCCACATCAATTTTACTTTGTGGCAAAACCCCTTTAAGCTTCTGATGGTTATGGAATTAAATTATTAAAAGGGCCCTGTCAGGTGGTTTATGCTACCCTGTTTGAGAGCAGGATATGAAAGAGGCAAAGAAGCTGAGCTCTCTGATATTTGGGTTAATATGATTTGGAGAAGAGTTTGAGTGAAAAGCAGAGTAAATCCTGATGGACTCCTTACTAGACCATAGGAATCCTGCTTATTCACCCACATACAGTGACTGACAACTTTCCCTGTGTCGTGTGTGTACAGAGCTGTCAATCACTGTATTGTGGGTGGGGTCAGCAGTGCTTTCAGTTTCACTTTTAGAGATTTTCTCTGCTTTTTACTCATACATTCTGGATCAATTCCTATAAACCTATATATCACAGAGCTCAGCTTCTCTTCCTCTATTATAACATGGTCTAAGGTAGGGTAGCATAAACCACCTTACAGGTTCTCTTTAAATTCTTTGATTTACCCCTGGATGAATGGCTGTCACACTATCACTGAAGTTGTTTTCTTCTCTTCTGTTTTTTTAATACATTTTGGTTTTAGGACCTCAGCTAAGCGCCCAGTTGGAAGGTTGGCTGTCCCAAGCACAGACTTCCAAAAGACCGGCTAGAGCCATTATTGCACCGTGAGTATGATCATGCCCAGGATTTAATCTGGAAATAGAAAAAAAAGGATTTAAATGTAAAATAATAGTACTTCGGTTTGCTTCACATACTACCATGTTTGTCATGTCCGCACTGAGAACTCATTGAAACTCATTGAAATGTTGCGCTTGCCGGCGTGAAATTACAGTAAAGAAACGACCCGGACTGCCCGAGGCAGATTTCTGTCTTATATACTTTATTTTTATCGTACAACGCGGTGCGGACATTACACGCCAGTAGTACTAATGTAAAATCAGCATTGTCTGAATAACAAAACTGATTTTTCATGGGGTACAGTGTTAAACACTTAAGGGGATGTTCACACGGCGTCTTGCCTTCTGATGTGTCTCTGGGTCCATCAGAACGGACCCAGAGACGCATCTAACAATTAGCAGTGAGATTATCACTGCCGGCAATAACAAACACGCAGCGGTGTTCACATGAGAGATCACTGCTGCGTGTTTGCCTCGCGCATGTCATTTTTTGGATCGCATTCACAAGATGGACACGACAGGAGCGATGCAAACACGCAGCGTGATCTCTCATGTGAACGCCGCTGTGTGTGTCATTGCCGGCAGTGATAAACTCCCTGCTAATTGTTAGATGCGGCTCTGGGTCCGTTCTGATGGACCCAGAGACGCATCAGAAAAGCGTATGTTCATACGGAGGCAAGACATTGTGTGAACATACCATTACACTCGGTTTGGATGCGCATACAACAATGCAACAAAGCTAACCACTAAGCCACCCTGCTTTCCTCCTAATTTTTATTTAGTATCCATGTAAAATAAAAAAAAATTATTCTTACCTCTCCCCTTACCTTTTATCCAGCACCGTGTCTTCCTCACTCTTCTGTTTCCTTCTTGGTTTTTTCGAATGGGGATGACACCACTGCAGTCGCTAGTTGGTGGCACCAGTTACTTGCCACTGCCTTACTTCACCGTCCACACAGCTCACTTCCAGACGTGACATCAGGCAGTGGCACGTGATCTCTGCGGTGGTGATGTTTCTGTTCAGAAGAAGCAATAAGAAATCAGAAGACCTGCAAATAGTGAGGACGGCACAGTGCTGGATCTAAGTTGAGGGGAGGGATGATTATTACTTCTTTATTTAAAATCAGCACTAGTATGATGAATAAAAATTAGGTGGACAACCCCTTTAATAAGACATTCCAAATTTTTCCCCTCTTTACAAAACCCTTCATCCACATGTAAGCAATGTAGGAGATGGCAATGAATTGTGAATGCATTGTTGTTATAAGACACATATTTTTCAGGTTAGTGTGTTAGTTTAACATCTCTAACTTTTTTAATTATTTTGTCCATCGACATGACATTTCCTTGTCATTATACACAGGCTTTTAATTTTTGTATAAATATTATGCATTTACATTGTAGAAGTAGTAAAAAGAAAAGACTGTTTTTCAAGTTGTAGCTTATCTTTCAGTCACATAATACAACCCTACATTTTGATTAGTTGCATGCTCTATTTAGGGCAATTGAATGATATAAAGCAACAGGGTGATGAAAAGCAACAGGGAAAAAATAATTTTGGGGGTTTATATTTCTGGAAACTTACTCTGTACCCCTCAGTAAGGCAGGTGTATAAAGCTTCCCTCAGCAAGGCAGGTATATAAAGCTTCCCTCAGCAAGGCAGGTATATAAAGCTTCCCTCAGCAAGGCAGGTATATAAAGCTTCCCTCAGCAAGGCAGGTATATAAAGCTCCCCTCAGTAAAGCAGGTATATAAAGCTCCCCTCAGTAAGGCAGTTATATAAAGCTCCCCTCAGTAAGGCAGTTATATAAAGCTCCCCTCAGTAAGGCAGTTATATAAAGCTCCTCTCAGTAAGGCAGTTATATAAAGCTCCTCTCAGTAAGGCAGTTATCTAAAGCTCCTCTCAGTAAGGCAGTTATATAAAGCTCCCCTCAGTAAGGCAGTTATATAAAGCTCCCCTCAGTAAGGCAGTTATATAAAGCTCCCCTCAGTAAGGCAGGTATATAAAGCTCCCCTCAGTAAGGCAGTTATATAAAGCTCCCCTCAGTAAGGCAGTTATATAAAGCTCCCCTCAGTAAGGCAGGTATATAAAGCTCCTCTCAGTAAGGCAGGTATATAAAGCTCCCCTCAGTAAGGCAGTTATCTAAAGCTCCTCTCAGTAAGGCAGTTATATAAAGCTCCCCTCAGTAAGGCAGTTATATAAAGCTCCCCTCAGTAAAGCAGGTATATAAAGCTCCCCTCAGTAAGGCAGTTATATAAAGCTCCTCTCAGTAAGGCAGTTATATAAAGCTCCCCTCAGTAAGGCAGTTATATAAAGCTCCCCTCAGTAAGGCAGTTATATAAAGCTCCCCTCAGTAAGGCAGTTATATAATGCTCAACTCAGTAAAGCAGGTATATAAAGCTCCCCTCAGTAAGACAGTTATCTAAAGCTCCTCTCAGTAAGGCAGTTATCTAAAGCTCCCCTCAGTAAGGCAGTTATATAAATCTCCCCTCAGTAATGCAGTTATAAAAAGCTCCCCTCAGTAAGGCGTTATATAAAGCTCCCTCAGTAAGGCATTTTATATAACGCTCCCCTCAGTACGGAAGTTATATAAAGCTCCCCTCAGTAAGGCAGTTATATAAAGCTCCCCTCAGTAAGGCAGTTATATAAAGCTCCCCTCAGTAAGGCAGTTATATAAAGCTCCCCTCAGTAAGGCAGTTATCTAAAGCTCCTCTCAGTAAGGCAGTTATATAAAGCTCCCCTCAGTAAGGCAGGTATATAAAGCTCCCCTCAGTAAGGCAGTAATATAAAGCTCCCCTCAGTAAGGCAGGTATTTTAAGCTCCCACTAGTAAGGCAGTTATATAAAGCTCCCCTCAGTAAGGCAGTAATATAAAGCTCCCCTCAGTAAAGCAGTTATATATAAAGCTCCCCTCAGTAAAGCAGTTATATAAAGCTCCCCTCAGTAAGGCAGTTATCTAAAGCTCCTCTCAGTAAGGCAGTTATCTAAAGCTCCTCTCAGTAAGGCAGTTATATAAAGCTCCCCTCAGGCAGTTATATAAAGCTCCTCTCAGTAAGGCAGGTAAATATAGCTCCCCTCAGTAAGGCAGGTATATAGAGATATGTCCCCTCAGTCAGGCAGTTATATACAGCTCCCCTCAGTAAGTTAAGTATCTAGCTATATATCCACTCAGGCAGGCAGGTATATAGTTATAGGTCCCCCTCAGTAAGGCAGGTATATAGACTTATGTCCCCTCAGTAAGGCAGATATATAGATTTATTTCCCCTCAGTAAGGCAGGTATACAGATATTGGTCCCCTCAGGCAGGCAGATAGATATATGTCTCCTAAGGCAGGTATATAGATTTATGTCCCCTCAGTAAGGCAGGTATACAGATATAGGTCCCCTCAGTAAGGCAGGGAAATATAGCTCCCCTCAGGTAGACAGGTATATAGATATAGGTCCCCTCAGGCAGGCAGGTATATAGATCCAGGTGCCCTCAGGCAGGCATGTATATATATATGTCCCCGCAGGCAGGTATATAGATATATGTCCCCTCAGGCAGGCAGGTATATAGATATAACTCTCCTCAGGCAGGTATATAAATATATGGCCCATCAGACAAGTATATAGATATAGGTCCCCTCACACAGGCAGGTATATAGATTTATATAGCTCCCCTCAGACAGGTATATAGATAGATACAGGTCCCCAGAGGCAGGTATATAGATATAGGTCCCCACTGACAGGTATATAGATAGATAGATATAGCTCCCCTCAGGCAGGTATATAGATATATGTATCCACAGGCAGGTATATAGATAGATATAGCTCCCACAGGCAGGTATATAGATAGATATTAGCTCCAAAAAGGCAGGTATATAGTTTAGTTTTGCCCCCCACAGGCAGGAAAAATAAAAAAGGGCTCCACAGGCAAGTATATAGATAAGCTTAAAGCTCCCTAGGCGGGTTTATATAGATAGGTATATGTATCCAAAGGCAGGTATTTAGATAGATATAGCTCCCCCAGGCAGGTCTATAGATCGATATAGCTCCCCTCAGGAATGTATATAGATATAGGTCTCCACAGGCAGGTATATAGATAGATATAGCTCCCCTCAGGCAGGCACATAGATGTATATAGCTCCCCTCAGGCAGGTATATATAGATAGATACAGCTCCCCTCAGGCAGGTATATAGATATAGGTCTCCACAGGCAGGTATATAGATAGGTAAAGTTCCCCACAGGCAAGTATATAGATAGATTTAGCTCCCCTCAGGCAGGTATATAGATAGATACAGGTCCCCACAGGCAGGAATATAGATAAAGGTCTCCACAGGCAAGTATATAGATAGATAAAGCTCCCCTCAGGAAGGTATATAGATAGGTATATGTATCCACAGGCAGGTATTTAGATAGATATAGCTCCCCCAGGCAGGTCTATAGATCGATATAGCTCCCCTCAGGAAGGTATATAGATATAGATCTCCACAGGCAGGTATATAGATAGATAGATATATGTATCCACAGGCAAGTATATAGATATAGCTCCCCTCAGGCAGGCACATAGAATTGGTTTATTCCCTCCCCTCAGGCAGGTATATATAGATAGGTACAGCTCCCCTCAGGCAGGTATATAGAGAGGTCAATCCACAGGCAGGGATATAGATAGGTATAGGTCCCCACAGGCAAGTATATAGATATATTTAGCTCCCCTCAGGCAGGTATATAGATAGATACAGGTCCCCACAGGCAGGCATATAGATAGATAGATTTAAACTAAATGAAAGGGTGGTTAGGGTGGATAGATAGATATAGCTCTCCTCAGGCAGGTAAATCGATAGATATAGGTATCCACAGGCAAGTATATAGATATAGGTCTCCACAGGCAAAGTAAATTAGATGATATGGGCTTCTCGGGCAGGTATTTTAGATAGATATAGCTTCCTTCAGGCAGGTATATAGATAGATATAGCTTTCCTCAGGCATGTATACAGATTGATATAGCTTCCCTCAGGCAGGTTTATAGGTAAATATAGGTCCCCATAGGAAGGTATATAGATAGATGTAGGTCCCCACAGGCACGTAACCGAAGTTAAAAATAATCACACTAATACTCGCCTTACCTGCTTCCTGGCCAAGCGCGTTCCTCTTCAGCCTAACACTAGTGACACTCTTCCGGCAGCTCCTCGGCCGCAAGAGTAAAACCCTTTTTTTCCCGAAAATAAAGACATGGAGTTTTTTTTGTTAGAAATTCGCATTTGGCTTTTTATGCTGTTTTGTGATGAAATCAACAGGATTTAATACATTTGATGTTTTTTCAACAAAAAAAATGTGAATTCTTTTTCATAGAAAAAAAACATCCCCTAAAAAGAAGTCTTAGTGTTTTAGGAGCAAAAATTTAAAATAAAGCACTGTCTTATTTTCGGGGAAACAGGTAATAAATAATGGGTAATTACTCTGGGGTGGGAAGGCAGCGGCACAATCGCTCTTTCATGTCCGTGCCCCAAAATTCACAAATTCTGGGGATATTAACAGTAGCGCTAACAGCCCGCCGCGGCCTCTCAGCACTACCCGGCCGCAGCAGTCCTTCAGCGCTACGATTAGTAGACCTGGGCATCGTACGCCGTGCAAGGCCCAGGTCTGCTTTAGAGGCATGTAAATTAAAAAGGGGGCGTTTTGCGTTGCCTGAATAAAGAAAAACATTGTGTGAATGGTGTGTTTTAAAACCGGTGATTTTTTCATGGTTTTTTTGTCAGAAATATACAGCATTAAAAATGCTATGCCTCTCTGCCAAAAAAAACGCACCAAAAAGGCACAAAAACCTCCGTGGGAAACACCTAAAGGATATGTTCACACGGATTATTTGGACGCTGTTTGGATACTAATTTTTTTAGTGCACAAAACAGGATCAAAACCTTGCCTAAAACGCTTCTTCAGAAAAGGTTTTAGGCATGTTTCCTGGCACGTTTTTGGACGAGGTTTTGGGTGAGGTTTTGGAAGATGTTTTCAACACTGTTTTCACCTATACCAATTAATAGCCACAGCGAGAAATGCGGTGAAAAAAACTCCAAAAACACGTCTAAAAGCGCCCCAAGGTTTTGAAGCTTTCTATTGATTCCTATGGACATTTTCAACATTGAAAACGGTTCAAGAATTGACATGACACATGTAAAATCCTTGTGTGTGAAGAACAATGCTGTTTTACATAGGAATCAATGTAAATGAACTGGTGCCATTTTGGCGGCTTTTTTGATGCTGTTTTGGAAAACCGGGTCAAAATCAGCCATTGCTACTTTTAGGGCATGTTCACCCCGGGGGGTTCCCCGCGGTTTTCGGCCCGGTCCCCGCAGCCAAACCTCCTTCTAGCCTCGCCGCAAACTCGGTCTCCCGCCCGGGGGTTTGCGGCCCCGGGCGCTGGTCTTTGTCGCGGCGCAAGGGTGGGGGTGGTTTTTGGGGAAGGTTCGGGGGGGTTTGCCCCTCAAAAGTGGAACAGGGGCCGCCCGGGCTGAGGACTCCCTGTCAAAATTTTGACAAGGGAGTTCTCAAGGGCCGCGGGTGGTGAATATTAACGCGGTTTCCCAAGGAAACCCTGTTAAAAAGGGGGACAATTTGGCCCGTGGTTTTGGCCGGGAAACCCCGGTGGGAAAACCCCAGGGCCCATAACCACGGCCAAATCCGTCGTGTGAACATGCCCTTAGGCTCACAAAGGAAATAGTGAATAGGGGTTTGTTGAGCTTAACTGAGAAGCTCTCTCTCTACACAGGGAAACTGATTTGTAATGATAAAGGCATCAACCCTTTACACACAATAGTGAATTGCATTGCCGCTTTATATGTATTATGTACTAATTTTCCATACATATTTGGGCTCTGTTTGCCAAGTAATGAGGTTTCAATAACAGAATATATCCAAAAATTACCACGATAAATAATTACAATGGGAAACTCCCACTTTTACTAGTGGTTGCTTTTAAATAGGCACATGGAAATTTATGCGTGTGAAATTTGGTACGTAGTGTACATGGATATTTGTGAAAAGGGTTTTGATGATGTGTATTTTTTTTTTCTAGTCATGCTGGGTACACCTACTGTGGATCCTGTGCTGCTCATGCGTACAGAAAGTAACCCTTCCATAACGTAAGTGAAAACAAAGAAGTTTCCTTTTTGCTCTTTTAAATTTGAATAAACTTTATCTAGGTAGCACAAAGAATGCGAAAAAGGTTTACTCTGTTTGGCTTATATGGGTAATCTTCATATGGGGCATTTTAAAATTTTAAAATTTTAAATTTTTTCCCCTTTTACTGGAGTGTTAAATAGATTCCAGGAAATTTCAGTTTGCAACTATTTTCAGAGGTCCAAGAAATAGGATTCAATGCTATCATTTGAGAGTACAGAAGTATTGACCTAACTGCTCCTAATCTTGATATGCTGCTTTGTCGTCCAGGCTGGCATGACTACATCAGCAGCTCAGGCAGGAAACACAAAGTTTAGGAATGTGATGTTTCAGCAGCCTTTGGTCTCCAGTTTTTTTTGTTCAACAACCTTTTGTTTGAGCTTAGGTTAACGCTTACAGCAATTCCCATTAGACGCTTTATAGCTAGTCAGTAATTTTTTATTTTCTGGGGGGAAACGATAGTCAGAACTTGCTTATAGCCACTTTTTTTTTACAGACAACCTACTACAGATTTACGGGAAAAATCTTTTGTATTTTAATACGGGGTTTCCGGGAGACATTAGGGGTGAATTGTTACTCTTCAGTTTTAAGGTAAATGCATATTGAGAGTGGAAGTACTTCATAAACACCACTGGATGTCAGCATTGTCCAAAAAACAAAAAATGATTTTAAATCCTTTTAGCTTCTATTCGCACATATGTATTATGACCGTTTTGCTCTGTGTTGTACACAGTAATCCGTATATTCATGGACATAACTATAGCCGTAGCAGGCATAGCAGCTGCTATAGGGCCCACAGATAAAGAACTTTGTATATTTTTGTAGGTTGAAACAAGCTGGAGGCTTTCTGAAGTCTAGCAGAACTATGTGATTTCTCCGATATATACGGCGGTATTGTTTATAACTTTAAATATTGCTACTTTCTCGCCAATAATTCATTGGGGGGGAAAAGACATTGGGTAAGGGGCCCTTTCCTTCGTAGGCGGACATAGGGGGACAAAGTGTTAGACCCCCCCGACGGCCTGTGTCCCTCCTGTGAGCCAGACTGTAAGTTTTTAGCCTGTTTCTGAAAGGGGGAACGCTGCTCTCATTTGCAGATTTATTTTTTTTCCTTGCAGGAAGGGGGTTGAGCACCGGCTCTCACCCGGAGGAAGGTGATTGGCACCTTGGGTTACCCGGAGGAAGGTGATTGAGCAAACCCGGGTCTCACCTGGAGGAAGGGGATTGAGCACCCGGGTCTACCTGGAGGAAGGTGATTGAGCACCCGGGGTCTCACCCTGGGGAAGGTGATTTTTACACCCGGGCCTCACCTGGAGGAGGTGATTTTAGCACCCCGGCTTCACCCGGAGGAAGGGGGATTGGCACCCGGCTCTCACCCGGAGGAAGGGATTGACACCGGGTCTCACCCGGAGGAAGGTGATTGGCACCCCCTCTCACCCCGGGGGAGGTTATTTAGCACCCGGGTCTCACCCCGGGGGAAGGTGATTGGGACCCGGCTCTCACCCCGGGGAAGGTGATTGAGCACCCGGCTCTCACCCGGAGGAAGGTGATTGAGCACCCGGGTCTCACCCGGGGAAAGGGATTGACACCCGGGGCTCACCCGGAGGAAGGTGTTGAGCCCCCGGCTCTCACCGGGGGAAGGGGATTGAGCACCCGGCTCTCACCCGGAGGACGGTGATTGGGCACCCGGCGCTCACCCAGAGGAAGGTGATTGAGCACCCGGCTCTCACCCCCAGGAAGGGGATTGGACCCGGCTCTCACCGGAGGAAGGTGATTAGCACCCCGGGTTCACCCGGAGGAAGGTATTGAGCACCGGCTCTCACCGAGGGAAGGGGATTGAGCACCGGCTCTCACCCGGAGGAAGGTGATTGAGCACCCCGGGTTCCCCCCGGGGGAAGGTGATTGGCACCCCCCTCTCACCCGGAGGAAGGTGATTGAGCACCCGGCTCTCACCCGGGGGAAAGGGGATGAGACCCGGCTCTCACCCCGGGGAAGGTGATTGAGCACCCGTCTCACCCCGGGGGAAGGTATTGAGCACCCTCTCACCCGAGGAAGGGGGGATTGAGCACCCGTCTCCCCGGAGGAAGGTGATGAGCACCGGCTTACCTATCGGGGGGGCGTCAACGCGTAGTTTCCGGACACTGTCCCCCCTAGGGCATCAGGAAACCAGTCAGTTCTTTAGCTGGGTGGCCCTTTTCCCCGCCCCCTCACCCGTCCCCCCCGGCCCCCTGCGGCCTTTACGGATTCGGTAGCCCCCCCTTGGGTGCATGGTACCGAAGGGGTGATGCCGGACGCCTGAAGCGTCGATTGGTGAGTACCCCCGACCTCCTCCCTTTTGGGTGTGGTCGGGGATTTTTTCCTTTAATACGTTTTGGGTGGCCCCGGGGAATCCGTTTTCCGCGGGGCCCCCCAGTGTTGCCCTTTTTTCCCCCTTTGGGGGGGCCCCCCGGGCAGGAGGATTCCTCCCCCTTGGGCCAGGGCCCCGGGCCCTGGGCAGGGGAAAATTAGTCCGTGCGGGGAGCGTTTTTTCCGGGTTTAAAATTTGGCCCCCGCGGTGGTTTTTCCCCCCATGCTGGGGGGCCCAGTGAGGGGGGGGATATTTCCTCCCAGCTATAGCTGCCCTAAAGGGAGCAGGACAGGTTTCCGGCAGCTTTTGGCGTTTTTGGGAACCCTGGGGGTGCCGCGGGGTTAGCCGCCTTACCACCCGGGGGTTTTTGGGGGTTTGGGGTGGGGTGCTGGTGATGGAGGGGTCTAAGGGGTGCAGGTGCTTTCTTACCGATCCGAGGGTTTTTCCGGGGACCCGTTCCCACGGCCGCACGGGGCCTGGCCGCGCGTTTTAAGTTTAGCCCCCCGACTTTGGAGGCTTCGGCCCCAATAGGCCGCCCCTTGCGGCCCCCCAAAAAGGGTTCGGGGCCCCTTTCCCGAATGGGGCAGGACCCCTAGCGCCCCGGGCCCGTTGTTGGGGGCGGGCCTAAACCCCTTTTAGCGGGTTCGGTGTCCTGGCTTCCGTGCTAGGAGACACACATTGGGGTGGTAAGTTGGCCCCCCGGGGCCATCCATCCCTGCCCCCGCCCTTTTCACCCTGCGTTTTAGGGCTAAGGTTTTTAAACCGCCCGTGTCCAAAGCAGTAGCGACTTGGGTTGGGCGCCCGCTGCCCAGGCATTCTTTTTTGGCTAGTAAGTGCACTTTGTGCCCCTTTACGTGCTCCGTACCGTCCCAGCAGGACCCCGCACCCCCTGCGGGAGTCTGTGGCCCATAATGGGCCAGGTCCCTTGCCACTGCAGTGGCCACCCCCTTTAAAGTACCCCCAAGTTTTGGTTTTGCCCAAGGGCAATGCCGTCGCTGCCCCCGCCCCGCCCTCCCCGGGACCAGCGCCCGCGCAACCCGTTTTCGGTGTGTTTGGTTATCATCGAGGCTCTCCCCTCACGGTTGGAATAGAAGCTCCATGCCTGGTCGGTTCTCAAGTGGGCTCCTTGATTCTGATCTGAAAAGGCAGAGATGTTTAAGATGGGCCAGCGCGGTCCCAAACCCCTTAGCCGGGTATGGGGGCCATGTGGAAAATTCCAGGCCTGGGTACGGCCCCTTTGGAAAACTCCCCTGTCCCCGGCTTTTGGGGCCCAAAGGGTTTTATGGTGTGACAGCAGCAGTCCAAGCCCTTAGCCGGGGAAAACTCCGGGTGGGTCGGCTCTGTTGAGACTCCCCTGTCTCTGGCTTTTTGCCCGCAGGGTTGGGGCGGTGTGGCAGAAACAGTCCCAAACCTTAGCCGGGCTACTTGGGAGGATGTGAAAGCTCCAGGGGTGGGTCGCCCTTCTGGGGTTTTTCCCCTGTCCCTGGTGTGGGCCGACAGGGTTATGGTAAACAAAGCAGTTGCCGAGCCCTTAGCCAGGGGAAAACTCCGGGGCCCGAAACGGCCCCTTTTGGGGACTCCCCCGGCTCTGGGCCCCGCAGGGTTTTAATAGGATGTCAGGGCCCCCTCCCAAACCCTTATCCGGGCTGTCAGACACTACCTTTGTGTGGGTAAGGATATTTGTCTCCGCCCTCCTGGAGGAGGTTCCTCTTAGGCGGCGGCGACAGCGTGTTTGGTGTTCTCTGCACGCCTGAAAATTGAGAACTGTTGGCAGCGAAGTAGAAGACTACCGGTTTCAGGCGTTTTTTCCTACCAGATTGGCACTTATTCTCTTTGCCCTTTCCTGGAGATTAGGGTATAGTGGTTCGGTCCTGGTCCCATTTGGGGGATCGCCCAGTCAGTCCTGTCTCAAGTGAGTCTATTGGCCATCCCAGTCGCACGACGGATGCGGCCGGTCCTTGATGCACGAAACCGGACCAGGGAGTCCTCACGGGTTGTTCGTCAAGTCCGGATCTTGGTGGAGGCGGCCGGGGCAGCCCTGCGTTCCCGCGCTTGCGTTGTTCTCCGCAGTTCAGCTTGCATGGTTCTGGTAGTTGTGTTGTTTTTGCATGCAGCGGCTTGCGGCTGGAAGCTTTCCTCCTTCTTTTTTTCTCTCTTCCTACAGGTGAGTTGTGAATTCGCTTCCCAGCTCTCAGAGTTCTGCTGGGTGTTGGTACCCAGTGAGTCTCACTGGTGTCAGTGACCCGTTTTATGCCTTTTTTTGTTTGAGCGTTGGCCAATGCCTTCAGTGGCCCGTTCGGCGTTCCTGGAGCTGGAAAATCTTTGTTGGGCGTGGGGTTGCAGTCCTCCAAGGAGTTATTGGCTGCGCTTCGCCTTAGTTTGCGGGTTACTAAGCTGTTTTTTTTTTGGTTAGTGGCACACAGAGTGGTTGTAGTTTGGTTACCTCTCAGGACAGCGTGCAGAGGCATATCTACAGTGACGGTCTAGCGCAGATTTATTCCGCGCAGGGTTCTTTTGCTTCCGACTAGCTATTGAGCTTTGGACTGAGAGTGTCCGGCCCCCGGACCCGTAGAATCTCTAGTTTTTGGGGTGGTGGGCATTTCTCCAGTTTCTTCAGGGGACTCTGGTAGGTTCCAGGCTAGCGTATACCTGGAGTTCGCAGGTTTCGCTTCAGGGTTCGCCTACTTCCCAGTGACTCATCTTTGTTTGGGCTTGCCCTGCCACGGTTGCACCTGCCCTCCGCGCGTACGCACTCTGGCTTTCTAGCGTCGGGTTACCTCTGGACAGATCTGCTCACTCTCACCTGGGTGCAAGGGAGGGGAATTATGCCGGCCACTCCGTGGTCTGAGCAAGGGTCTTATTCAAATTACCTCTTTAGGGTTCCCATGAAGTGGGACTTCATAGGACCTATGTCGGTCACGCCCTTCAAAGAGCGTATCCGTATGCGTTTATGGGCCCGGTTTACGTTGTCACACTGGTAGTCGCTTTTCCGTGTCAGCGGTTTTAGCCTCTTTGGAGCGCAGAGAGAGCTTTGGGCATCGGGTTGTTTTGTCGTCCCGATGTACTAGGTCATTTCTCAGCTGTTTCCTGCGTTGTTCACAGTAGGCGCGCGACATTGCTCTGTTCATAGCTCTTGTTCTGCGTTCGGACCTCGTGTGTGCGCGCTCCAAGGGTTACTCATGTAGCTCTTGCCACCCATGATGACGATCCTTTCGAATCAGGGGGATTGATCCCACTCAAATGCGCCTGCCGGTTGTCAGCAGTTGTTTGATCCTCCTGGATGTTTGCAGCGTGCGTTCGGTCCTTCTGGATGGTTTGAATTGCAGCTAATCCAGGTCTGATTCCTTCCATTAGGATGGAAATTTCAGGGTTGTTTTATTGCTACTCATGGTTTCAGAGGGGTTCGCTCTGCCGTCTGGAAGCTACGCACTTAGTCGTATCCCTTATCTCTGTATCGCACCGGCTTGTTCTTTTAGAGTTAGTTGATGCGTGGGTTCGGCAGCTTGAGGACCGCACTACGATTGGCTCTGATGGTCCTTGTGCGCAGCTTCCTTGGTCGAATGCTCCCTGATGTGTCCGGCAATCCTGCTCAGTTGACGCAGGGTCTCCAATGTCCGCTTGGGTTCAGCAGTTTTGCGCCTGCCACCCAGGCTCGCTCCTCGACCTGGGCTGTGGACCTGCCTTCCCGGTGGTTTTCTTACTTCATAGTCAAAGGTCATTTTCGTCCACGCAATGGTATGGTCATTTCTAACAGACGCAGCGTTTACAGGGTGGGGTCCCCGTTCCTGGCTCTGGCCGGAGTTACGACGCGGGGTTCTCTAGTTTCACTGGGGAAGCCTGAGTCGTCAGGTGTCACGTTGTGCTGGAACTCCCAAATATTTCTCCTTGAGGCGCTCTACTCAGTATGGGTTCCCTAGTGTCATTCCGGGCAGTGCTTGAGTTACGGGTTTGGTCCAACTACACTCACGTATTGTTGGCATGTTCTGATATCTTTATGGGTGGTTCCAGAGGTCCGAGCAGTTCTCTCAGATAACTGCAGGGTTTGTCGTTCGCTTGGCTTGTGCAGCGTGTTACCCCGATCCTGGTCTTGGCAATCTCCTCTTCAAGGGTGTGGAAAACCAATGTTGGCCAATCATCTGTCAGAAGTGCTTGCGTTTTGCCTTGCCGGTAGGGGTGGATGTACGCGTGGACGTCGACCCCATGGTGGGCATCTCGTCCCCTTAGTGCATCCGAGTTATGGGCCAGGACGCAGGTCTGCTCCTCTGCGCGAGCAGGTTGGTCTGTCCTCCCTCTTTTTTTTTAACCTGGGCTTCTTCCTTCGAGAGTCAAGTTGCCTCGCGTCCGATGAGGTATACAGCTGTGTCTCTCCTCTACCGCTTAGATGTTAGGGCCCGCAGGTCGGAGGTACGCGGACCTGGCTGTCGATGGCAATCAGTCCTTGACCGTTTTCCTTTACTCTCATGGCTTCGGTCGCAGGTCCTCTGCTTCCGTAACCTCACTGTACAGGGGTATGCAAGTTTCTGATCTCGCAGGGCTGTTGAGCTGCATCCCTAGATAAACCTGGGTCTGTGGCCAGAAAACTTTCACCCGTTGGTAGGCTCTCCTCCAACGGGGTGCCGTTTTTTCTGCAGTTCAGGCCGGTGAGCTGTCGGGCTCGGCCCTCTACCTCTTGAAAGGGCAGGGTTCTCGGTTCGTCCCGACCGAGTTCGTTGTGCTAGCGCAAGCTGGCCCCGCTCACAGGTTATAAGGTTTCTAAATGCAGTGTGGGTATGCGTTAGGTCGACACTGTGTGGTTCGTCGGCATGTCGAACCGTGTGGGGGATACAGAATGCTTGTTTGGTGGAAATTCAGACAGTCTGCACCTTTCGGGTCCTCCACGGATTTTGAAGTGTACTCTTATTCTATGTGTTTACGCTTTTATGGAAGGTGGCCTTCTGGGTGGGGCCATCCACTTCTATCCACCAAGTGGCTGGTACGGGCTTGCTCTATCTGCAGGCCCCTGTTCTCGGGGTCTGTGAAGGAGTGCAATGGTTACTTGCGTGTTGTTCCGTCTTTGTTTCTCCTAGGATGGTTTCTATTGTTGTCATATCGGATGAAGACATAGTTTCTACTCTCGTCCTCTCATCTTTGAGGTACCCAATTGTTACTGTTGGGTAGGCATGGTCAGGGCAGTGTCTGTTTATCCTCTCTGTTGTTGGATCCTTTAGTGGCGCACAAGCCCCTCTTGGTCAATTTCTGAGGGTCCCTGTGCAGGGGCCTGGCGTCTTCTAGGCTGCCGTGTGCCAGCCGGGTTCTGGTCAGTAGTTACGCAGGTCACGGGCTCGCTCCTCACGGGTGCAGGTGGGTGGCCGCCTGGTTGGTTCGGCTGCTTCTTAAGCGCCTCGCTTTTGCAGATTGCAAAAGCTCGTCACCCGGGCTACGTGCCCATTACTGTAAGTTTTACCCAACTCATTTTTGCCTTGGCCTCGGCTGCTGCAGCTTTGGCTCTTAAAGGTACTTCTGAGGTGTAGCATGTTGGGTGTATGTCTTGTCACTGGCTGATGAAGTTTCTAGTTTGCCACGCCTCTGGGACGGCTTTTGGAATACCCAATGGTGCTGTGTCCCCCAATGATTTATTGGCGAGGAGGAAAATGGTCGAATGTTTTTATTTTTACTTACGTAATTTCCTTTTTCTCGTGCCAATTATTGGGGGGCAGACAGGTCCCGCCTCGATTTTTTTTCGACAGGGTAGTTGGAGTTCTCTTTTGTACCTCCTCTCGGCCTCACGGCTTTTTTGTACCAACTGAATCAGCCTGGGCTCAGCTACGATGTGGATATGGGCAGTACGGGGCAGGTCTGACACATTTGATTCGCCTAGTGTTCGCTACCGAAGGCAAAGGGCCTTTACCAAAGGTGCTGTGTCCCCAATGAGTATTGGTACGAGAATAGGATTATACGGTAAAGTACCAAAAATCCATTTTTGCTTCTGTTTCATTCTGTTCTGACATTAGGTGGTGGGGCACCATCTCATTTTGCTATGGGGCCCCAGGGATTCTAGTTACACCCATGAGCATATTATTGTTGTTGTTATTATGAAAATTAATATCATAATCATCATAGTTTCAGATGTTGTTTGAAAATCATTTTACAGTTTACGCACATAAATAAAATGTTGTTGTTCTGTTTGTACATATTATGTTGGAAACTGGGGTTTTTTTAGAATATATTTATTTACAAGCAGCTGAAAGAGAAATTGTCTGCTTTATGATATTGGAGAGCAAGTGGCAGATAATTTCTTCAATCTCTTTGTAGTGGATTTCCCCTGTGTTTTTGTGAGAGGCAGGGAAAAAAATTCCCTGAAAAACCTGCTTAAAAATCCAAGCATTGCCCCCTATTTTGGCCGTTTTTCACCGATTTTTCGGCCGGATAGGGCCGTACTGCGCACCGGATTTGCGTGCCCAGTACGGGTTTCCCCCGTACAGTAATTCGGTAATCCACTGCTCTCATAGAAAAACAGTGTATTCCGTCGCTCCCCCGTGGAACCGGGGGCGGGGGAAAGGAAAATGACATGCACATTATTTACGGCGCGGACCCCCGGGTAATAATCATTGTTTGGGGCCGGCGGGGCTCCCCCCGGTCCCCCCTTATTCACGCGGAATTTTGCGGGCAATTCGGTCGAAAATCCGGCGTGAATAAGCCGTGTGAACGGGGCCTTATTAGAGTTGTGATGGCTACATTAGCAGTCCTGCAGATTCTTACTGGGGCATGACATGGTCTTCACTATCATAGAAGGTTATTTAGGAAGTGCACAAATATCTTTAATTTTGTGATGTTAGGACATCGTAGGGGACTTTCTATTGTAGACATTATGTCACCAGGATACCATGTATTTGGACAGATGCACCAAGTCATTTCAGATGCCATAAATGTTTATAGTGTAGGTGAAAACTTGAAATTTTTGGTGTAGCTATAATTTTTTACTAATTAACCCGCCCAAAAATCTTGAGATTGCCTGAAAATGAAATTGTGCAGTAATTAAACATAATGTAGAAATGCACTGATAAGTTTTATAAAGAAATGTGCATGTTGTATTTGAAAGCAGTATTAGACAAGACTTAAACCAAGGTGTGCAGGTAACCAGGAGTCAATGCACCTAAAAATCTACAACTGCCATCCAAGTGTTTGGGTTGGTTTCTATTAATATCTATGTTGTTTGACCTTATTGACTTGTAAAGTGTCCATTCCTGCAATAAATGTTATTTGGAAGGTCTGCCACAATAATTGTACGATAATGATGGTATAGTGTTGCTCTTATCACCCTGTTTCAGTCTATGTTCCGAGTTAATGTTCATTTTTTTATATTTAATTTTACATTTTTTTGCTTCCCCCTCTCTCTATGTTTTTAGGCGAAGAGTTTTCATCCTTGGGCCTTCCCACCATGTGGCTCTTTCTAGATGTGCACTTTCCACTGTGGATATTTATAGAACACCCCTTTATGACCTCCATATTGATCAGAAAGGTATGAGCCAGAAGCTTAGGTCACAATATATTAAACGTAGCTAATTTCAGAACATTGTTTTTCCTTTTAAACGTTACCCATTTATTTTGGTATTGCTAAAATTTAAAAACCTAAAATTATACTAATCTGACCCTCACTATCTTTGCTGTTTTTGAAACATTACTGCTAACTTATTTCTTATTTTTATGGAAATAAAATCTTTTAAATTTGTGATACTTTAGTTTATGGAGAGCTGTGGAAGACTGGGATGTTCGAACGAATGTCTCTGCAAACAGATGAAGATGAGCACAGCATCGAAATGCATCTACCTTACACTGCTAAAACAATGGAAAGGTATGATATAATCAAGTCTTAGTGCAGTTTATTGTAGTGTGTCTTCCAACCCTTTAACAACCTTGCTTATTTTGATGCTTATTTTGTTTTGTTTCTCCGTATGGCATTTCAAGAGCCATAACCTTTTCTCTTGTGCAGGATGATTTGAATTTTTATTGTCACCATTTTAAGATACAGATCACCTGATTAAAGTGGTTCTCCGCTACTTTTCAAATTTTGGCTACTATTCCCCAGTATACTAAAATAGAAAATGAACCAGTAATTGATACAATATTCAGTACTCTGATATCCCTTGCTGGTCCGTCACATTTAACATCCCATTCATCGTTCAGGTTACCATGAGCCAATCGCTGGCTCCAGCAGGTATGTACTTGCATATATGACATGCGATCGAAGAGGCCGGTGATTGGCTTACAGTCGCGTTAACCATGAATGGGATGTCATTGGTAAAGGAACGGCGCCAACAGGATAGGTAAGTTCTGGATAGCTTGGTATTTTATTGGCCCGGGGGCTAGTAGCAAATATTGGAAAATAAGTGGAAATCCATTTATTAAAGTTAAACAAGTCACATGGACCCCCAATGTACCTTTTAGAATAGGCCATCTCCTGACACGCATGCCAAACCTCTCTATACATTCGGTAGCATCTGTGTCTGTTATTGCAGTTCAGTCTTATTGCTTACATGCTCAGCATCCCTGCTATTCAGCTGAATGAAGGGGCCCTGGTACTCCAGCAATTGGAGCGTTTACCAAGCACGTTGCCATACATTTGGCAGTGTCTTTGAGTGGTATTACAACTTACTGCAGTTGGGGTATGATTTTCGCTGGTGGCCATGCTTAGTGGCACTAAGCAGCAAGGAGTTTCAGTACTAAGTATAGCCCTTCCCAAGTATACTGTACTCTGCCTGGTAAAAATAGATCAATACCTGAGAAACTGCACTGCACAAATCCGGAAGTGTGCTTGAATAAATTTTATTTGTATGTAACCACAATTAATAAAGGATTGTGAGGCTCATGAAATATTTATACAATGTGTCTGTGCAGTTCTTTGACATTTCAAAGGCAAATACAGGTAAGTATATATGTATTATTTTCGATTTCAGCTGCAACATTTTGGAATTAACCCTTCATCAGACTGAAAATCATGAAGATACAGGAAGTATAACCTTACTGAAAAATATATAACTGAAAATAGTAAATATGATGCATGTAAAATGATGATGCAGTTATATATAAGAGGGTTCGCATGTCATACATTAGAGCACACAGATGACATAAGAGACATGGATACATTGCAACAAATAATAAGTGTGCAAAATGCAGGACTAATAAAACTGTGTGTATATATGGTTGTATGTATGTATATGTGTTTTATATGTATATATATATATGTGTATATATATATATATCACACACATATACATACATACAACACACATACATGTGTGTGTGTGTGTATATTATATATATATATATATATTTATATATATATATATATATATACCCCACACACATAATGCAACCATATATTTCACACAGTTTTATTAGTCCTGCATTTTGCACACTTATTATTTGTTGCAATTTTATCCATGTCTCTTGTGTTGTCTGTGTGCTCTAATGTATGACATGCGCGCGCACACACACACACACATTATTTTTATATTTATATAACATATATATATATATATATATAATATATATATTTATATATTATATATATATTATATATTTATTGTGAGCAGTTGCCACCCTTTACATTGCAGCAAAGTCAAATGTAGACAGAGACACAGACTAACATAGTGCAGTTTCTCTCACTACACCTTATGGTCATTGAGTGGCTGTATTGAAGATCCTGAATATCTCCAGTGTGTTGCTACTCAGGCCCAATTCTTAATTTATGGACATCTATGGTTTGATTTCTTTCCCTGTGTGGATTGGATGGGTTGTTAACTACATTTGATGAGAATTTCATGTCAATAGCACCTTTAGAAATATATTTACTTAGAAAATTTGGGACATGTTCAATACTTATTTAACCTATTTGTGTAAATATATATATATAATATACCCATATGTCACTTATTTTAGCTTGGTAATGTAATTTTTTTTATTTAGTTCAAAAATCTTTGATTTAATTTTCTCTTAATCCTTTCTGTTTTTCTCCATTAGCCATAAAGATGAGTTTACCATTGTTCCTGTGTTGGTTGGAGCACTTAGCGAATCAAAGGAACAAGAATTTGGGAAACTTTTTAGCAAATACTTAGCAGATCCTACTAACCTCTTTGTAATTTCATCAGATTTTTGTCATTGGGGTAAGTGAAAAGGTGTTTTTTTGTATGCTTAAAATGTTAGGACAATGAAGCTAGTAAAACTTGTAAATTTTGTGACAATTTACCCACTCTATAATGTTAAAAGGGTCTCCCAACTCTATGGATGATTTATTACCAACCCTGGAATGTATGGATGGTTTATTACCAACCCTGTCCTCCCACTCACTGAGCACGGTGTATGCAGCTTTGCAGGAACTTTAGGTTTCCTGCTTTTGTCCACGGTGATCACCAGGGCCAAGCTGCTTGGTCTTAACAGACCCAGATCAGCTCTGCAGTCCATGCTGACAGCTAATTTCCTTCTGAAAGTGGGGCTATAATATAAGCACTATTAGTAAATTAGTAGTAATAATAATAAAAAAGTATGTAAAAATGGCCCAAATATTCCAGCAATCTAGCTACTCTCTGCAACAAAATCTGCAGCTGAAAATCCTTAACAAATATGCACCAAATTGCATGCAATTTTTATTACTTAAAACATGAATTACATATGTATTTATATGAAGTGACAATTTTTTGGGGCTTCTATTTGTTTTAGCCAATGGCTCCTTTAAAAAAGTGTTTAGTCTGGAGCATTGCATATATTTAACCTGGAAGCGCAGATCTGACTAGGATAGAATCTGCACTTATCGTATAAATGTTACCATTCTTAGCATATGGCAGACCAGACTTTTCTGCTGTCTTAAGCCATCATCCTATTACATGTATGGCCATCTGAATGGCTGCCGTGTTGGTATTCCACTCCTGCTGGGAAAAATAGCTGTCTATGACTTTCTCCCAATTTGCCAGGACCCCAGTCGATCACTTGATTTTTAAAATGATTGTCTTCTATAAATAAAGAACCTGGGGATATGTACACTACCTCTTTGCCGTAAACAAGTTGAAATTTTTGTGCAAAAATATACAACTTTCTATTTTCGTGCCCCATTGATCACTTTTCAAAAGTGACAGAAAAGTTGTAAGGCCTGCAGCAGCCTCATGGATTTACTATCATTTCTGCTGGATACTAACAGAAATTATAGCGAAAGTCTACCGCAGCGGGTTTTTGTTCAAAGCACATGTTCAGCCACAGATTGAACATTTTTATTCATCTCTTAATAAGTTTGTTGCAACTTCAGCGTCCTTATAGCTTAGACTGGCATGTACAACGCTGAACAAAGTAAATCTGCCCCTTTGTGCTTTTTCACATGATGCATGAGAGCTGTGTTCCTAAGAAAATCTAATTGGCAGCTTCTGGGGACACATTAAAGTAAAAGAAAACAATACTGACCTTCTTCTGGTCCCTGGTTCCAGCACTAACTACATCTCTCTGGTCTTCTATTTTCATTCTCTTACTCCAGATCATTTCATTCTGCTACTGAAGTTTGCTGACTTGGATGCAGCGGTCACGGCCTCTAATTACATCACTATCTGGAGCTGTTCACTTCCGATCGATGATGTAATTTATAGGCATGTGACTGCTGAGGCCTATCAGCAGATGTAGCGGTAATCTCCCCATCTGGGATTAGCAGAATGAGACCAGAAGACGGGAGAGATGCAATTCAGGAACTAGGGACTGGTGCAAAGTGAGTGTTGGCTTTTACTATTTTAATAGGGCCCCAGGTGCTGCCTATTTGATTTCCTAAGAAATCCCCTTTAAAATAGGACCATACTCTATCATGGAAAAGGCTTTCTAGCTCTCCCATAGCTGGGTCCAGCCCAATTTTTAGTACTAAATAAACACGATCTGCCAGGAGCTGCAAGACGGTTGTAAATGTGCCTTTCACATCCGTAGACAGCTTCAGAAACATAGGGATTTCTCTATCCAAAATGCTTTATTGCGTCAGTCAAGACACAAACCCTGACAACGTAGACCCTTTTTAAAGTGAATCTGTAATAAGAATATGCTGTCATATTGAAAAACAAAGTACACTCAAGTTTGTGGCGAAAGTACAACTGTAACACAGTACCTTGTTCTTGCCATGGCTCCTGTGATTAGAGCTTGTTCCAATAAAATCTACATGTTGTCACACTAAGGTTATGTTCACACGGCTTAAATTGAGACGTATATCGGCCCGTATTTCGCGGCGTACTGCGCTCAATACGTCCCAATAATTACGGTAATCCACAGTTCTTATAGAGAACTATGGATTATGCCTCCTCTCCCTGCTCGCACAATACGCCGCGGGGGGGAGATGTCAATTGCTAGCGGTGAATACGCGCTGCTAGTAATGAATGTCTATGTGGCCAGATGGCCACATAGACCTGTAATTATGCCGTGTGAACATAGCCTAACAACTAAAAAAGAGCAAGGTAAACCCTTGATTCCTGTGCTCCTTCATACAAAAGTAGGACTGTGAAATTACAAAATGTTTTATGTGATCCTAGTGGGTTGCTAGAGCTCCCCTCTATAGTTCCAGAAGAATCTGGATGAACATTTAAAAAAACGTATGCCAACATCGACATTGACCCCTTTCCCACTGTATTCGTTGTTTACACTATTAGTGATGATAATAAATAGACATGATCAGAGGTAGATTACTTGTAGATATTTTGTGTATTTTTTTTTTTTCGTTTTATTGCATTTTTATGTCATGCTGACCATTTTATCAAGTGCAAATGTAAAAAACATTTTGTTAAGTATTGTTACTGAGAAAGGGGTCGGCGTGATCCCAAAACTTATAGCTGTCTGTTTTTTTAATCAATAAAGTCCACTGAAACCAAATTACTTTAGGTGGCCTCTTCATTTACATTGTGAACATACAATGGCACCAGTTCAGCTCATTTATACTGCAGTGTTATCATCAAAGCTTGAACTGACAGACTACTGCTTTAGCCAAAAAAACATCTAGCAGGCCTTCAAAACAAATATGGCCAAACTCCATAGCCATAAAGTGGATTTGTTTGTAGACAAGCCAGCAGCCTGTCAGCTGAATCTTCATAGATAACTGTGAAAGTCTGTCGGCAGAGCTCTTCTTTCAAGCAGTCTGTCAGCTTTGGCCATGATACTGGGGACAGTAAATGCTAGGTTCTCTTGCTCTTTGAGGGATGCCTGCTCCTTGAAGCTTCCTGCAAAGTATTGGAATAAGAGAAAAACCGCACTTACAGGGTTTTTTTTACACTACAAACATTGATGACTTATCGCGTGTTGGGGCTCGTTTAGGAGATAGGTGCGGGTCCCAGATGTGGATCCCGCACCTATCTCCTAAACGAGCCCGAGAACTTTGGTTCTGACTTTAGCGGTTGTTGGGACTCCCCCACAGGTTTGAAAGGGAGTTCCGAGAATAGCCGAACGTCTTAAATTAAAAAATGTTTGACCAAAAAATGTTATGGTTAGGACACATGCACATATTGTATGACTGTTCTAACAGCAAATTGCAAAAAAAAGCTGTAAAATAGTGCATAGTCTTGTCCTGTTTTCTTAAAGGGAACCTATCACATTGAACATGCAATCTAATCTGCCAGAATCATGTTATAGAGAAGGAAGAGCTGAGCAGACTAATATATAATTTTGTGGGAAATGATTTAGTAGAACGTGTAATATATTTAAATTTCTGTCTATTTTGGGTTAAGGAGTCCAATAGTTTTAGTGGCTGACCGGTATCTCTGTATGCCCACTATACTAGTTAAAGACATAAAGTCCCTTAGTCAGCTTCATCCACAAAGTGCACAGAAACCGTTCAAGGCAACAGCAAATATACCAGTCCAAACAAGAGAGTGTCCAGCACTTAAAAAGTCCAAGGGCGACATGTATGAAGATCGTCGCGTCAGAGCGCCCGTTTTCACAGGATTTTTAGTGAAAGCTACGCCTCATTTATGTCGGCGCCCGAGGTGCGCTCATCCATGCGGTGTAAAGTTCCCTGCGCCTCGCCAGTATGTGAGGCGCAGTGCGGGACTTAGGCGCAGAAGGACTGTGCCTAACATGTATTCCGATTCGAGACAGGCTGGAAAACAGCGAAAAATCATTAAACATTATTTACTATGGGGAATGTATTTCTGACGCGAAATCCGTTGCAAATACGCGCCCAAAGTGTGGCACGTATTTGCAATGTAATTCCGGAACGGATTTCGCGTCGGAAATACATTACACAGGATGAAGAATAAAATGGATTGGTCATTGAAATGAAGTACTTAATAAAATAACTTATCCAAGTGCTCTAACAATTAAATCAATCTCTTAGTAAATAATATCCAATAACATTAATGACAATATATATATTCTCTCCTAAGAAAACATTCTCCACTATAAAAAGTATTCCAAAGTCCGTGACAATTACACTAATTTAACATCACATAAGCCAATGCAGATGTTGAACAGATGTTTTGTTATACATTTTCCATAACAACAATTTTAGATGTATTTGGCCTGCTTAGAAGTTTAATACAATTCAGTATATCCAACAAAAGACTTGCTGGGACCTGTGGTCCGCCAAGCAGGATTTCTTGCTTAATTATTTATTCTTCTTGACAATTCATTTATTGTAGTAGTGTACTGCTGTAAGTGTAGAACTCGAGTGTATTAAGAGAATACCGCGCTCCACTTCGACTTCTCCGCTCAGATAGACCACATTCAACTAGGTCCGCCTGTCGGAGCTGTAGAGTGCTGCAATGCGCCTCACTTTGCCAACCCGCGATCATGCATGCCTCGGAGTTTTCGAATTTGCCGCGTCCCACCCCAGAACACCCACGGCGTGCCCGCAGCATGCCCCTTCATGTTAGGCACAGCCGAAAGTGGCGACGGTTGTGCCTAACATCGCATCCCTGCGTCCGACAGTGCATTCGACACGCTAAGGCGCAGATTTCGCCAGAAAACAGGCGCAAATCCCGATAATACATGTCGCCCCAAATCTTTAAAATCACATGATTTAGTGAAAAAATCAATAAAAGCAACACTCACAATTTCAGCAGTGTCCTGGATGGTATAAAGCGTGAAGACACTACGCAGAATAGACAAGTTTCCCACTATACACAGAGGACTGTCAGTCACTGAGTCGACCGTTCTCTGGACTCCTTAATGCAGAATATTTTAATATATTTAATATTTAATATATTACATGTTATACTAAGTAATTTAACACAAAAATAAATATCAATCTTCTCAGCTCCTCCTACTGTATAGCACGCTGCTGGCGGATCAGCCAGAATGTTCAGTGTCACAGGTTTCCTTTAAAGATATTTGTGTGATTAGTCCTATTTGCTTATATTAACATGTATTCTAATTACCTTACAGGACAACGTTTTCGTTATACATATTATGATGAATCTCAAGGAGAAATCTATAGATCAATTGAAAACTTAGACAAAATGGTAAGCGTCAATACGGTAAATCCTCATTGCTGAACCATAAAAAAAACTCTTGATCATAATTACTTTTTAAAGTCCAGGCTTATTTTAGGCCCCCAAACAAAAAAAAAAATATTTGGAAATTTGTTGTCAGCCATTCCCAATTACACACCCGTCATAAAAAAAGTTGCCAATTTTTTTCCCAAAATTAAGGCCCCAAAAACCCCGGGAGGGGACGGGGTTTTTGAGGCGAAAAGTTTGGTTTTGTACCTTTGGGGTTTTAAAACTACTTTTTATGGCTAATTTTAGTGCCCCCCTTTTTTTGGGGTTGTTTTATAGGGTGAATGGGTTTTTTTCCTTTTTGGGGGTTTTTTATAGTAAAAATTTGGGGGGTTTTACTATCGTGGGGTTTGTGGGGTTAAAAGGGTTTTTAAATTTTTAGTTAAAAGAGAGGATTAAAATAAAATGTTGTAAGGATCCAGCAGCCAAAAAAATTTTAAATTGGGAAATAAAATAAAAGGAAAATTTTAAAGGTTTTTAAAAACGGTCACAAATTTGGTAAAATTTGTGGATAAGTTTATATTGAGCTGTTCAGTGTTTTTTAAAAAAGGTCCTTCACACGGGGAAAAGATGCCATACTGGGGTTGGTAGAAAAAACAACTTCTTTCCAAAATAGTTTGCTTTTTCGTCGGAAACTTTATCACTTGTAGTGTTCAGGGTTTTGCTTACATGAGCCAAATGACTCCAATCAAAGATTGTGCTCTTTAGCAGGACAAATTGAGGTTGCATAACTGAAAATATATGAAAATTCTCTGCAGGTGCCCCATTGTTTTGGCTTTTTGGAAAGGGTTTAAAAAAAAAAAAAACTAAATTTTCAAAATCGATCAGAGTTGAAAAATTTTTGGGTTTTAGAAAAGCTTTTTGAGCATCCCAAAAGGGGGATTGGACTGTGTCACCCAGTGTTAAACCCTTTGGAAATGGGAAATGGTTTTGCAATCAAGCTACATTTGAAGGACAAAAAGCTGTGGGGTCAGTGGGTTTTGCCCTTTTTGAGGAAAGTCGGGGTTTTTATAAAAGGGGGCCCGTTTCCCAATTCCCTAAATATATAATAAATGGGTTGGGTTTTGTTCAAGCAGTCCCAAAGAGAAGGGAATTGGGTTTGGGCCATTGCAACGCCCCGATTTTCTTCGGCTTTTCAGATGGGGGTTTTTTATTTTAAAAATGTTTTTGGATGCAGGGGAAGGAAAGGGTTTTTCCGCGGGGGAAAAGTTTCGCTCACACAGCAAACAGATTGCCCCGATTTCCCCAAATTTTTTCCCCTTTGCTTTCGAAAAAGTAAAAAGGGGTTTAAACCTTTTCATCAAATTTTGGGGTGTGCTTGAGGGCAATTCCCTTTTTCCCTTGAATTTTTTGGGGGATGTTCCCCCTTGGGGTTTCCCCATTTTGCCCCCAAATTTTGTCAAAATTAATCTCAAAAGTTTTTAAATGGGAAGTTATTTTTCTGGGACTGGATCGGGGTGAGGCCCCTGGATGTTTTTAAAATCTAGATTTTTCAAAACGCTTTTGTTTCGGTCCCAAACTTTAAAAAAGGTTTGGGTTTAAAGTAAAATGGGGAAATTTTGGAAAAGGGGGGGAAATTTTGTGTGAAAGTGGGTAATAAACAGGTCAGAGATGGAAAACAAAGGGTGGTAATTAACGGGGCATTTTTCAGCTGGATCCTTTTGTTCCCACGGGGGTTTTTGGGGCCCCACCCTCCCCTTCAAGCCTTGGTTTATATTAAATTTTTGGGGGTTTCCCGGGGCAAAAGGTTTTTCGGCCCAGAACCCGGGCCGCCCCGGGGGGGGGGGGGGGCGGGGGGGGGGGGGGGGGTTTTAACCCCTTTTTTATCGCCCGTTGGGGTCGCAAAAAACAAAGGGGAGACGCGGGGAGATCGCTCCTCCTGCTTCTTTGGTCGGCGGGCGAGGTTGGGGCCACCCGGGTTCCCCCCTTGACGAACAGGGAAGGGCGGAAAACCTTTGGTTTTTGTCCCGCACGGGGGCCCCCCCCGTTGTAAATAGGAACCGTTTGAAAACCAAGGGGGTATCCCTGTTTCCCTATTGAATGGAGATCAAAAGGATTTTCATTCAAATCCCCTAGGGGGAAAAAGTAAAATAAAAATGTAAAAAAAGGGGAAAAAAAGGAAAAAAAAAAAAAGTGAAAAACAAGTAAAAAAACCCCCCAAAACCCCGAAAAAAAAAATTAAAAATTTCTTTACACCCCCCTTTTTCCCCTTTACAAACGCCAACCCCCCCCAAAAAAAGATAAAAAATAAATAAATTTCCCATATTTGGGTATCGCCCCCGTCGGTTACAAACTCCCCTTAAAAAATTTTGTCATTTAAAATTTAACCTGTACGGTGAACCCCTTTTTTAAAAAAAAAAAAATAAAAAAATACAGAATTTAAAGGGTTTATTGTTATCCCCCGGCAATAAAAGGGAAATTTAAAAAGCGTTAAAAAAACTCCTGGGAAACCCCAAAAGTTGTCCAAATTTAAAAAGTAGTTCACCCCGCAAAAAAAAAAACCCTTATTACAGCTCTTTTATACGGAAAAAAAAAAAAATTGTATAGCTCTCGAAGATAGCGTTTTCAAAATTTATTGTTTTCCATTTAAAAACACTTTTTTTTTTTTTTTTTAAATTTGCTTAAACAAAAAAAAAAACTTTTAAAAAATTTGGGTTTTCCCCCTTTACGTTTTAAATTTGGTTTTGAGGTACCAAACAAATAAATTAAAAAAAAATTATCCGGATTAATTCACCCCCCCGGTTTTAAAAAAAACCCCCCCCAAACTCGTTAAAAAAAAATAAAAAAAAAAAAAAAATTTAAAATTTCCTGGTTGGGGAATAAAAATTTTGTGTTTTTTTTTTTTTAATAAAAGATTTAAAACATAAAAAAAACATTTTGGGTACGGTTTGAAATTTTTTATTGCCCTGTGAGTAAAGCTACCGGGTCATATCCGTTACAGTGACCGCTTAAATAAAAATAAAAAAACACTTCCAAAGGGATTGTGTATTTTTTTTCAAAACTTTCAGAAAAATTTTTTTAAAAAGTGAAATAGAAAATTTTATGCCCCCATAATGGTCCCAAAAAAAAATTAAAAACCTCCCGCAAAAAAAGCCCATACACAGCTCTGCACACAGAAAAATAAAAAAGTTTTGGCTGTCAGAATGGGGAAAACTTAAAAACGAAAAATTTTTTTATAGACTTTTTCTACTGTGAAAAAGAAATTAAAACAGAAAAAAAAAAATATAAAATCAAATTTCATTGAAATTGTCCCGACCCCCTTTTGAAAATTTTTAAATTCTTTTCTTTACAGGGCCGGCGAATGCTGAAAAATTTGGGAAAATAAAAAAACAATAAACCGAACTGCTTTTTCCCCCCCCCCCCCCCCCATTTTTCATTCCCCCAATGCTAAAAAAAAAAACAGGAACCCCCTTTGCATCCAAAATGCACAAAAAACCCCTAGTTGAGACCCCGGTTGGGTTTTTTAAACCCAAAAAATGGGGCGACTTCGGGAAAGGGTTTTTGCGCCTGTTCTGTTTATTTTGGGGGGCTTTGCAAAATCCCGGTTTTGGCCCCCCCAAAAATCGGGTTTAAAAACCCAAATAGCGCTACCCCCCCCTTTTTACGCCCTCCCAATGCCCCCCAAAACAGCGTTTACACCCACATGTGGGTTTTTCCCAAAAATTGGAAAAAATTTTTGGTTTAAAAAAATTTTTTAGGGTTTTTTTTTTCCAAGGTTTCCTTGTATATAAAAAAAACTTTTTAAGTTTAAAATTGCAATTATTTTTTTTAATTTTACAGCCTTATGCTAAAAAAATTTGTGAACCCCCCCATGGGGTTATATACTAAATTGAAACCCTGGATATTTTTTTTTTTAAGGGGGTGTTTTTTCCCCTTTATGCGGTCTTTTAGGGGTTTTTTTTAATTTTTTTTGGGCCCCCTTGGGGTTTTTCCCCAAAAACCAAAAAATTGGCCCCTTTTTTAAAATCGTTTTGGGAAAATGGACCCCAGAGTTTTATTTGGTGTCCTCCTATTCGGGGGTTTTTGGGGGTGACCCAAATTTAAAAATGCACTGGGGCCCCCTTAGGGGAATCTCAAAAAAGGGCCCAGCCCCCCGGGGGGAATTGTTTTAAAGTTGCATTTCCCTATTTAACTTTCCCGTTTCCAGTAAATTTTGGGGAAATAAATTTTTAAAAAAATTCTAAAAAAAAAGTGAAATTTTGAAATTTCACCTCCACTTTGCTTTAATTTCTGGGGAAAATATTGAAGGGTTTAAAACTCACAAAAATTTGGTTTTTTTAAATATTTAAGGGGGTTGGGTTTCTCAGTTTGGCGTCACTTATGGGGGTATATTTTAACTGCCCCCCCTCAAAGGGAAAGTCAAAAACTTGGCCCCTAAAAAAATGAATATTGAAAATTTTTCTTAAAAAATGTGAAAAATAAAATTTACTACAAAAATTTCAAAGCCCTTTGTCTTTTAAAAAAAAAAAAAAGAATTTAAAAAAATGTTTTGCCAACCTAAGGGGAAATTGGTAGATGCTAGTTAAAAAAACTATTTTGTGGTGAAAAAAATTATCTGTCTTGCCCGCAGAAAATTTTGAAATTTTCAAAATCGAAATTTTTTCCCAAAAATTTTTCTTTAAATTTTTTGTATTTTTCCCCAAACAAAAAAGGGAAATTTTTTTTAAAAAAAAAATTTCTTACTAATTTTAAAGCAAAAGGTGTCACGAGAAAACAATCTCTAAAAATACTTGAATAGGTAAAAGTTTAAAAAAATTTTTTCTCCAAAAATTGACCATGTCGATTTCAAAAATGGGGGCTTTGTGTCAGGAAGGTAAAACAGGCTGGGTCCTTAAGGGGTTAAATTTTAAAAAAATTTTGATTTTAACGGGATTCCATTTAAAAAATTTTGATCTTTGCAGAGAATTTGGGCTCTTTTAAAGGGAATCAACACAATAGGGGGATAATGTGTTTTTTAAAAAGGGGGGATTGGAAAAGTTGGGGCCTGGGGGAAAAAAGGGCATTGGGGTTTTTAAAACAAAAAAATGCAAGGTTTAATGAACTTTGGGGAAAAAAAAACCTTTTAAAATTTTTAAATGGAAAAATTGGCGGGAAAAAGTGACAGGGAAAGGATTGGGGGAACCCCTGGGGGGACATTTAAACTTAACAAAAAGCACCTTTTCGGGGCAGCAGCTCCCAAAAGGCAAAATGGAATTATGGGTTGTTTAAAAAAGGGGGAATAGGGGCACAGGGATGAAAACATTATTCCCCCAAATTATAAAAGTAAATTTTAAACCCAAAATGGAATTTTGTGTACCGTTTTGGGCACCCTTTGCACGGGAAAGGGAACTTTGGCTGCTTGAAAAAGGTAAAAAGGGGGGGCCCAACCCAAAAATAAAAAAAGGACTGGGGGGAAATTACAATATGCAAAAGATTAGCAAGATTGGGGTTTTTTTTTCTTTAGAAAAAAAAAGGCCCCTTTCTGGGGGGAACCAAAAATAAAAAATTTTAAAAATTTAAAACCAAAATAAAATTATAGAGTTTCTAAAGGTTTTAGTTATACCCAGGTCTGTATCCAGAACAAGGGGGCATCCTCTACGTCTTGAGGAACAAAAGTTTCTACATAAACATGGAACTGTTAGAGCAGTGAGACTGTGGAACTATCTGCCAGAGGAACTTATCATGGTGAATTCAATAACAGAGTTCAAAAAGGAGTGTAATAAAATAACAAGTTATAGTGTCTAGGATTCTGGAGAAGGGTCGTTGATCCAGGGATTTTTAGGATTTCCAGATTGGAGTCAGGAAGGAATATTTTCCCTAAAATGAGGACAATTATCTTCTACCTCATTGGGGTTTTTTGCCTTTCTCTGGATCAACACTTTAGCACAACAGGCTGAACTGTATGGACGTCTTGTCTTTTTTCAGCCTTACAAACTATGTAACCCAAGTTAGTGTAGGGAGGCGGTTCTCTAGCCTGGAAATAATGAGATCAGATTAGAGGTCATCTATGAAGGAGGATATGATGGAGGCGATACTATTTCTCAGAACAAATTCATAGACTTCACAAAACTTATTCGTAATGTTTTTGTTGAAAACTGTTTTTTCTCATTTAGTGTGTTCTAAAATTGTATCCAATAAATATATTTTACACTGAGGAGCAAAAGGGTAACAATGTTTTAACTTTTGACTTTCAGGCTCCATATCTCACCATCTACTGCAGCTTTCAACATGAGACTACCATCATTTTATAGACAATCATCTTGGCTCTTATACATAACTTTGACCTGCATTTTAGCCTATGCTTAGTTATGCAAGTTCTTGTCATGTAACTGCATTGTTACTGTTTTGTTCCTGGTGGTGGGAAAATCTTTCCCAAGAAAAGGGAAATGGCATCATCCAGCGCATCGATAGCGGTCTCTCAGCCAAGAAAATTTCCAAACTGCATCATGTGAGGCCATGACAGCTGGAAGAAAATAAAATGATGTCCATCCATCCATTCAAATGCCAAGAGGTGGACGTCCAGGCAGAATTTCAGAGTCAACAAGTTGGCTCATCACAAGGTGTATCAGTTCTAATGCGACAGACATGGCAATGGAGGCGGATCGTATGCTTTAGAAGAGTGAGATTACAGACGTCGAAGCAAGCAACGGGCAACACACATTACAGAGGTCTGGAATGATAACGACTTCAATCTCATTATAAGAAGTGTCAGCAAAGAGTTTACAAAAAAGTACGAAAAATGTAAGATTGGAAACGGGTGATTTGTAGTGATGAGATGAAAGTCAATAGACCGGGTTCTGATGGGTGCAAATGGGTTTAGAAAAGTCAAAGGGAAAGGGGGTGAACGAAGCAAGAAATTGAAGGAACTGTCAGGTTCGTTGGCGGAAGCCAGAGAAAATGGGGATTTTTTTACAGCCAAAGATGTAGGATACTTGACCAGGATCGATGTTTACCTCAATGCTTAGCTATATGTGAGTGTCCTACAAGATGAGTTACTTCATACACTCGAGTACTATGGGTATGAAAAGGACAACATTGTGTTCCAGGAGGACAACGACCCGAAGCAGACGTCAAGGTTGGAGAAGGAATGGTAGAGTTGCTGTATTGGCCTCCACAGGCCCTAGACCTCAACCCAATCCAATACTTGTGGGTAGAGTTGAAGAAAAAGCTGTATTTGTACCCAAGTATAGTATGCACGTGTAGAAGGGACCAGGAATCACATTTTGGTCAAGACATGTTTGAATCTGATCCAGAGCATGCCGAGAAGGATTCAGGCAGTATTGAAAGTCAAAGGGGGATTTACCAAATACTAACAAAATGAATAAAAATTAACATTTTGATTTTTAGGAGCAAAACAATAACAATACAGTTACATTACAAGAATCTGCAGAAATAAGCAGATGCTAAATACTTGCAAGTCAGATTTATGTATTGGATAAGTAAGATATCTATAAAATGATGGTAGTCTCATGTTCAAAACTGTAGTGAATGGTAAGAGGTAAAAACATTGTTACTTTACTGCTTGTCAGTGTATTTTCTACCTGAATAGCTTGATTATTGTGTCATAAAAAGCCTGATGTTACCATTTTACTACAGTTAAGTTATAACTTAAACATGCGTCATGTATGAGGAAATGGGAGTCGGAGCTTTGGCTTACCAACTGCACAGACCTAGTGAAGGAAATAATTATTTGATCCCTTGCTGATTTTGTTAGTTTGCACACTGATATAATTTTAAAGGTAGGTTAATTTTAACATTGAAGATATAATATCCAAAATAAAATCCAGAAAATCACATTGTATAAATTATATACATTTATTTGTATTTTGCAGTCATAAATAAGAATTTGGATCTCTCTGGCAAACAAGACTTAATACTTGGTGGCAAAACCCTTGTTGGCAAGCAGAGCAGTTAGACGTTTTTGTAGTTGATGATGAGGTTTGCGCACATGTCAGGAGGAATTTTGGTCCACTCCTCTTTTGCAGATCATCTCTAAATCTTAAAGATTTCGAGGCTGTTGCTTGGCAACTCGACATAAGTTTTCTATGGGATTAAGTTCTGGAGACTGGCTAGGCCACTACATGACCTTAATGTGCTTCTTGTTGCGTTGGCTGTATGTTTTGGGTCATTGTCTGGCTGGAAGACCCAGCCACAACCCATTTTTAAAGTCCTGGCGGAGGGAAGGAGGTTGACACGGTACATGGGGTACATGGTTCCATCCATTCTCCCATTGATGCGGTGAAGTAGTCCTGTGCCCTTAGCAGAGAAACACCCCCAAAACATAATGTTTCCACCTCCATGCTTGACAGTGGGGATGGTGTTTGTAATAGGCAGCATTTTTCTTCCACCAAACACGTCGAGTTACATTAATGCCTAAGAACTCAAATTTAGTTTCATCCGACCAAAGCATCTTCTCCCCAATCACTCACAGTATCATCCAGGTGTTCATTGACAAAGTTCAGATGGGCCTGCACATGTGCCTTTTAAACCATTACAGCGTAATGTATTACCAATGGTTTTCTTGGTGACACTGGTTCCAGCTGCCTTGGGATCATTAACGAGGCCCCCCGCCCCTCTCATGTAGTTTTAGGCTGATCTTTAACCTTCCTCATGATCAAGGATACCCCACGAGGAGACATTTTTCATGATGCCCAAGATTGATGTCGATTGACAGTCATTTTGTATTTCTTCCATTTTCTTACTATTGCAAAAAATTGTTTTTTTTTTTCCAGTTTTTGTGCAGGCTATGACCCCTTGCCCCTCATCCTTAGAAATTTTTTTGGTCTTCCCCATTTTGTGGGGTTAGAGTTCATGAAAATTGAGTCTGTGGACTGGAGTCTTTATAAAGTGACTTTTTTAAGACGTTTTTTTTAATGAGGAAACAGTTGATTAGAAGTGTCTAACCATGATGGCGAATTTTGAGCCCCGGTGCCAAAAACTGCGCCCCAAAAAAATACCTTGTTACCGCAAAGTGCTGCCGACGTGGCACGAAGCGGAAGTAAGTTGGGAAGCGGGGCCGCAAACAATTAAAACAAGGGATTGACAGCCACTTAGCCACCTCTGCCCTATTTCCACTATCAGTGACCATATAGTGGTAATGCGTGTCAAGGTGCTCAGCAAACGTTTAAAGAAAACACAAAACCACGCCCCCCTTTTCACCATTTAAATAGTGACTGAATAATACCCCCCAACCCACCCCCACATAGTGACTGAATAAAAACACAACACCACCACCCCAAAAGGATAAATAAAACCCCAAAAACCCCCCCAATAGTGGACTGAATAATACCACAAACACCCCCACCACAAGTGAGAATAATACCACAACACCCCACCACTAGTGACTAAAATACCCCCCCACCCCACCCCAAAACCACCACCCCATAGTGACTGAATAATACCACAAACCCCCCCATAGTGACTGAATAATCCCCCACACCATTATGAATATCAACCATTCACTTTGCACACATATAGAGATTCATTTCAGGGGAATTTAGTGACCATGTGACGTTTTTCCCAAGAGTCGTTCACATTCCGGTTTCTTCCCCCATCCGGTTCACACCTTCATGTGTTTTTCCCGACCAACCTCATGCCTGCAGATTTAGACACAAATATATTAGAATCCTCACTTTTCCCGCAACTCCTTATTATAATTTATAAGTCCCCTAAGTTTGGTAGGTGTTAGGTCCCCTCAATTTGGCAGGTTATAGATATAGGTCCCTCAGGGGATAGGGATAAGATATAGGTCCCCACGGCAGTGTACAGAAGCTCCCCCAAAGGCAGTAAACAGACAGATAGCTCCCCACAGGCAGTATACCGATAGATAACTCTCCCCACAGGCAGTATACAGATAGATAGCTCTCCCCACCAGCCAGTATACAGATAGATAGCTCTCCCCCACCAGCCAGAATACAGATAGATGGCACTCCCCACCAGCCAGTATACAGATAGCTCTCCCCACCAGCCATTATACAGTCAGATAGCTCTCCCCACCAGCCAGTATACGGACAGCTCTCCCCACCAGCCAGTATACGGACAGCTCTCTCCACCAGCCAGTATACGGACAGCTCTCCCCACCAGCCAGTATACGGACAGCTCTCCCCACCAGCCAGTATACGGACAGCTCTCCCCACCAGCCAGTATACGGACAGCTCTGCCCCCAGCCAGTATACGGACTGCCCTCCCCACCAGCCAGTATACGGACTGCTCTCCCCACCAGCCAGTATACGGACTGCTCTCCCCACCAGCCAGTATACGGACTGCTCTCCCCACCAGCCAGCATACGGACTGCTCTCCCCACCAGCCAGCATACGGACTGCTCTCCCACCAGCCAGCATACGGACAGCTCTCCCACCAGCCAGCATACGACAGCTCTCCCCACCAGCCAGCATAGGGGACAGCTCTCCCCACGCAGCATCAATTACCCCAAAGACAGCTCTCCCCCCACCAGCATACGGACAGCTCCCCCCAAACCACCAGCTTTCGGACACCTCCCCCCCAGCTCAACTCTCCCCACCAGCCAGCATAGAAAAGCTTTTCCCCACCCCACATCGGCCAGCTCTCCCCACCAGCCAGTATACGGACAGCTCTCCCCACCAGCCAGTATACGGACAGCTCTCCCCACCAGCCAGCATTAGGGCCCAGCTCCCCCCACCAGCCAGCATACGGACAGCTCTCCCCCAGCCAGCATACGGACAGCTCTCCCCACCAGCCAGCTTTACGGACAGCTCTCCCCACCACCCCAGCATACGGACAGCTCTCCCCACCAGCCAGCATACGGACAGCTTCCCCACCACCCAGCATAGGGACAGCTTCCCCACCAGCCGCATACGGACAGCTCTCCCCACCAGCCAGTATACAGATAGCTCTCCCCACCAGCCAGCATACGGACAGCTCTCCCCACCAGCCAGCATACGGACAGCTCTCCCCACCAGCCAGCATACGGACAGCTCTCCCCACCAGCCAGCATACGGACAGCTCTCCCCACCAGCCAGCATACGGACAGCTCTCCCCACCAGCCAGCATACGGACACCTCCCCACCAGCCAGCATACGGACAGCTTCCCACAGCACATACGGACAGCTTCCCCACACCCAGATAGGGGGACAGCCCTCCCCCACCAGCCAGCATACTGACAGCTCTCCCCACCAGCCAGCATACGGACAGCTCTCCCCACCAGTCAGTATATAGATAACTCTCCCCACCAGCCAGTATATAGATAACTCTCCCCACAGCAGTATATAGCCAGCTCTCCCCCAACCTGTATATAGCAACTCACCCAGCATGTATATAGCCAGCTACCCCAGCCTGTATATAGCCAGCTCTCCCCAGCCTGTATATAGCCAGCTCTCCCCAACAGAACATAGCCAGCTCTCCCCCAGCCTGTATATAGCAGCTCCCCAGCCGGTATATAGGCAGCTCTGCCCCCCAGCCTGTCTCTAGGCAGCTCTGCCCCTAGCCTGTATGTAGCCGCTCTGACCCTTTTGATCTGCCCCCAGCCTGTATGTAGCCAGCTCTGCCCCCAGCCTGTATGTAGCCAGCTCTGCTCCCAGCCTGTATGTAGCCAGCTCTGTCCCCAGCCTGTATGTAGCCAGCTCTGCCCCCAGCCTGTAGTAAGCCCAAGTCTGTCCCCAGCCTGTATGTTGCCAGCTGTCCCAGCCTGTATGTACCCAAAGCTCTGCCCCAGCTGTATGTAGCAGCTCTCCCCAGCCTGTATATAGCCTGCCCCCCACCAGCCTGTATATAGGCAGCTCTCCCCCAGCCATAGGTGCCATTGGTTCGCCACCGCTGGTCTAACTGGTCTGTAGGAGCCAGATCTCTTTAATTGTTGGTTTTGTTGGGATAAAATACTTATTTCTCTCAGTAAAATGCAATTACATTTATACAATTTATATAATGTGATTTTCAGGATTTTATTTTTGAACCTACCCTTAAGATTATAGACTGTTCATGTCTTTGTTTACAAAATCAGCAAGAGATCAAATAATTATTTCCTTCACTGTATTTTAATAGACAAGGAAATAAGCTTCAAAATGTATAATACAAACTAATTGCAAATTTATATAGAGAGCAAGAAAAATTTACAAGTTTTTATTAAAAATTTTGAAGCTTATTTTCTTCTCCATTAAAGTAGATTGCAAAATCATTCCTATTCTGGGTCAAGACTGATGGCACACTAAATGCTCATTTAAGTTACACGCTAATCAAATCAAAGCTGATCAACTCTGATTTGATTATAATTCAGTTTCATTTTTTTAACCACAAAGTAGATAAAATTTGATAAATTGATTTTAAAAGTCTCAATTGCCATTATAGTAAGAAACATTCCCAAGTTGCTATATTTTGAATTTATTATTCTTCATTTCAGGGTATGAGTATTATAGAACAATTAGACCCTGTATCTTTTAGCAATTACTTGAAGAAATACCATAATACTATATGTGGAAGACACCCCATCGGGGTTTTATTAAACGTGAGTATCCTTTCTCTCCGATGAGTTGGGTGTTTTACCATGAATTCACACAAAGTAAAATTCCTTAAGATTTTATCTGTGAATTTTTGCAGGTAAAATCTTAAGCAATTACTTTGCATGGGGCTGAGACTTTACGAACACTGCAATATTTTTTCTGTATACAAATCGATCTCTTGTGTGTGTATATAAAATCTGCAGCATATCAATTTATGTTAAATATTGCATTAGATTTACTGTTTCCCATTAAACTCAATGAGGAAAATCTACAACAAATCTGTGCTCAATCAAATCCGCCAGAAACCTGGTACATTCACCTTCCCAATCTACTATCACTACTCTGCCAATACCTCTCTGGTTCCCTTACTTGTCTCTAATTACTGGTCTCTAGTGATGCCATGCAGTGGCATCACATGATTGATGTTACAGTTCCCTCTGTCAACAAGTTATTGCTGGAGCCAGGTAAAAAGGCAGGTGGGGGTCCACGATTTTGATGTGAAATTGTCTATTGGATTTGCTTGTGAAATTTTCCACAGCATATCCATTGTGTGGACTTTAGTTATTTTTCCACCTATTAAGCATTTTCTTCTAGTTCTGATGTAAAGATCACAATTATTGATCCCTTTTCTTGAAAGTAAATATTAAATGCTTTTTATAGTTATACATCTTTTTGAAATGTCTCATAATTCTCCTACTTGAGATAGTGTTCAGTTGCTTCCATCAGATTTCATCCATGCATGTTATCTCTGTTTCTTTGTTATTTTTATAACACAATAATAAATTACTTATCTTTTGAAATTATTTAATTGTACTTTTAAATATTTCTTTAAGTAGTAAAAACGTGAAACTTATTATTTATTTTTTTCATTATCACTAGCGAAATACAGGTGCTTCTCAATAAATTAGAATATCAACCAAAAGTTATTTTTTTCAGTAATTCAATTCAAAAAGTGAAACTCACATATTATATAGAGTCATTAAAAACAGAGTGAACTTTTTTAAGTGTTTATGTATGTTAAAGGGGTTGTCTCGCTACAAAGATTGCTTTTTGTGTTAAAGATTTTGGAAAAACAAGTCACTTTGCAATATGTGTACCTATTCTGAGATATCCTCTCTTGTATGGGCTGCATCAGCCCCTCAGGTCGCTATAGCTACAGACCTGTTTGATTTCTCCTGATAGGCTGCCAGTACTGGTTGCTATAGCTACAGACCTGGCTTCTACTGCAGCCTAGTGGAAGCCAGTAAACACGCCCCTGAATTAAAAGGGAAACCAAGAAAACAGGACTGAGGTAAGATGAATCAACGTAATGAGACAACCCCTTTTAATCTTGATGCTTATGGCTTACAGCCAAGGAAAACCCAAAAGTCAGAAAATTAGAATAATTAACCCAAAAACACCTGCAATGGCTTCCAAAAGGTCCCTTAGTCTGGTTCAGTAGGCGACACAACCATGGGGCAGATTGCTAACTTGACAGATGTCCAGAAGGCAATCATTGACACACTCCACAAGGAGGGTAAGCCACAAAAGGTCATTGCTAAACAAGCTGGCTGTTCAGAGTGCTGTATCAAAGTATATTAATGGAAATTTGACTGGAAGGAAAAAGTGTGGTAGAAAAAGGTGCACAAGCAACTGGGATAACCGTGGCCTTGATAGGATTGTTAAGAAAAGGCCATTCAAAAATTTGGGGGAGATTCACAAGATGTGGACTGCTGCTGAAGTCAGTGCTTCAAGAAGTCACCACACACAGACGTATCCAGGACATGGGCTACAAGTGTCGCATTCTATATGTCAAGCCACTCGTGACCAATAGACAACGCCAGAAGCGTCTTACCTGGGCCAAGGAGAAAAAGAACTGGACTGTTGCTCGGTGGTCCAAGGTGTTGTTTTCTGATGAAGGTACATTTTGCATTTCATTTGGAAATCAAGGTCCCAGAGTCTGGAGGAAGAGTGGAGAGACACAATCCAAGCTGCTTGAGGTCTAGTGTGAAGTTTCCACAATCATTGATGGTTTGGGGAGCCATGTCATCTGCTGGTGTAGGTCCACTGTGTTTTATCAGGACCAAAGTCAGCACAGCCGTCTACTGGGAAATTTTAGAGCACTTCATGCTTCCCTCTGCCTATAATGTTTTTTGGAGATGGAATTAAATTTTTCCAGCAGGACTCGGTTTAATAACCACAGTACCACTGTACTTGTTTGGCCAGCAAACTTGCCAGACTTTAACCCCATAGTGAATCTATGGGGTATTGTCAAGAGGAATATGAGAGACACCAGACCCAACAATGCAGATGAGCTGAAGGCTGCTGTTTAAACCCTTAACGACCCTGGACGTATGAGTACATCCCAGGGTCGCTAGGGAGCTTCGCAGGGGGATCGCTCCGTGATCCCGCCACACAGCCGCCGGGTGTTAGCGGCTAATTGCAGCGAACACCCGGCAGTTACAGCATTGGGGAGCGACGCCGCCCGCCCCTGCTGTTTAACCCCTTAGACGCCACGCCGTCTAAATCAGTGTTTCTCAACTCCAGTACTCAAGACCCACCAACAGGTCATGTTTTTAGGATTTCCTCAGTTTTGCATAGGTGATGTAATTATTGTCCATGCATTCTGTTGGAGATCCTGACACAGGTGATATAATTGTCAGTGCATTCTGTGGGATATCCTAAAAACATGACCTGTTGGTGGGTCTTGAGGACTGGAGTTGAGAAACACTGGTCTAAATGAATGAATAACGGTGCTGCACACTGTTTTTCACTCCGCTCGGGACATTGGCAGTGAGATCGCTGAGTCCCTATCGACTAACATTGCAGCGGGAAGACTTGTGAAGGCCTCCGTCGCTGCCATGTTTTGAATTCGAAACCGCCATCTTGGTACACCCTAATGCATTGTCTATGCAATGCATTAGGCTGTATTAACTATCGCGCCCCCTAATGGTGAAGCGCCCTAGAGGTACTCAATTTTAAAGTAAAAAAATAAATAAAGTTTTAAAGTGTAAAAAAAAAGAAAGTATTAAAATTTCAAATCACCCCCCTTTCGCCATTTTACAAATAAAAAAGTTACACATATTTGGTATCGCCGCGTCCAAAAAAGTCCGATCTATTAAAATATAACATCATTTATCCTGTACGCTGAACACCGTAGAAGAAAAGAAATTTCAAACACCCAAATTGTGGTGTTTTGGGTATTTCACGTCCCATAAAAATTGGAATAAAAGTGATCAAAAAAGTCGCATGCATTCCAAACTGCTAGTGATAAAAAGTACACTTCAGCCCACAAGAAATGCACCCTTAGTGACGTCTGTAGGTGTTGGTACAAAAAAGCGCCGCAGATTTCAAAAATAGAAAATGTTTGGCATTTTTTTACGGAAACCCTACATGTTTGGTATTGGCGGATGCGTATCAACCTGTAGAATACAGATAACACATATTTACCGAAGATTGAATGCCGTAAAGCAAAACACCCGCAAACATGGCGCAAGTACGTCTTTTTCCACAATTTGTCCCACTTGGAATTTTTTTTGCGATTTCACAGTAAATTATATAGTACAGTGAATAACACTATTAGAAAGTAAATCTTGTCCCGCAAAATAAAAGCCCTCATAAGTCTGTGTAGGTGGAAAAATAAAAAAAGTTATGGCTCCAGGAAGGCGAGGAGAGAAAAACTAATGTGTCAACAACAAAAAAAGCAAGGTCCTTAAGGGGTTAAAGCAAGCTTGGCTTCCATAACACCTCTGCAGTGCCACCGGCTGATCGCCTCTATGCCATGCCGCATTCATGCAAAAGGAGCAACGACCAAGTATTGAATGCATTTACTGTGCATACTTTTCATTTGGCCAATATTTCTGTGTTCCAAATTTTTTTTACAGTTGGCCTTATAGAATATTCTAATTTTCTGAGATCATGAATTTTGGGTTTTCCTGGACTGTAAGCCATAATCCTCAAGATTAACATAAATAAACACTTGAAAAAGTTCACTCTGTTTGTAATGACTCTATATAATATATGTGTTTCACTTTCTGAATTGAATTACTGAAAAAAAAAGTTTTGGCTGATATTCTAATTTATTGAGAAGCACCTGTATATCATGCTATGGAAAAATTCTAACTGTAAACCTTGGAGAGGTGCTTATGTACCTAGTAATTGGTATCCAGAACCTGTTTCTATAGTGAAAAGAGAGTTTACTAGTATTATATACGTATGATTACTACATGAATAGCAAAAATAATAAAAGTTTTATATTTTATTAGATTACATTAATACACGATGCTCGTTAGCAAATAGTCTTATTAGTTACTTCAGCATTTTATAGGCTACCTTTAAAGGGAACCTGTCAGGTGGTTTATGCTATCCTGTCTGAGAGCAGGATGTGATACAGGGATAGATGCCGAGTTCTGTGGTATATAGGTTTATATATTTTGAAGCAGGATTTCTTAGTAAAAAAATAGAGTAAATCCTTATAGGACTCCTTAACAGGGTTTTCTTACGATAATGTTTTAGTTTAAATGTAGCAAGGTTAATATAGACTAATACCAAATACATTGCTGTTTGTTTTTGCTTTGTTTAGGAGAGAGTAGAATTTATCTCCTGCTGGTTTACACACAGCTTCCTTAGGTTACCAGCAGTCCTGTCTGACCATGGTAATGCATGACTTTCTGTTGAGTGTTATTGGATCAACAAGCTCTTGTTTTACTATGTTACAGACCAACCTGAACCCTTTAGAGCGATGTGGTCTTTTGCATTGCAGTTTACAAACCTCATGCACTCATGTCACTCTTACAGCACCAGCTAGGGATAGACATGTCAATCACTACTGTAAAACCACACACAGCCTCATCAGGAAGTGTGAGCCTGAAATTGGCTGTGAAAAACAGGCTCTATAAAACAGCATGGTGAGAACACCCCTTTCAGAAACAGTGAAAGTCCTGCTTAAAATGCCTAAATAAAGTGGTTGACATCTTTCCCTGTTTCAATGTGTGCAGGGCAAACCGTCAATCAATGTATATGGGCAGGTTAAGCAGGACTTGCAGAGTAAATGCTAGGGGAGAAAAGTCCTGCTTACCCTACCCACATTCAGTGATTGATAGGTTGCTCTATACACACTGATACAGGGAAAGCTAATAATCCCAGTATGTAAGCGGGCTAAGCAGGACTCTCACTGTCTCTTGGGTGCCTTTGGACGGTATTTTTTTCCTAGCGTTGTCAGTGTGCTTTTTCTGTTGCAGTACTAAACTGCACTAAAACAGCAGGCTCCTTTCAGTTTCCTAAATTGCTTAGCATGCTTGGCGTAACAAGTGAGTAATCCATTATTGTGTTTCTAGTCCAGAAGACTAAAAGCAGAATAATTGACTACTCACTTGCAACACTTTTCTAGACAATTTAGGAAATTGAAAGGGATTTTCTGACAATAAGGCAGAACCACCTAATCTCAAAATCATGTCTCATTTTTGTGCCAATATTGCATCATTTGCTTGCGTATTAAACTATGTTAAAGATGTTTTGAGCGGGGTATAAAATAAAGGGTTGGTGCTACTGGGGGCAGAGTCTTTTGGTGGAACTGATGCATAAGACAGTTCTGCGTACTGGTATACCTTTTTGTAATCTTTTGTAACCTTTGACTTAACCTCACAGTAGTTTCCCTGCAACAGAAAAACCGCACAAAAATAAAAAACGCACCGTGTGAAAGCACCTTTTAAGGAGTCCTATCAAAATTTACTATGCTTTTTACTCAGAAATCCTGATTTCGGTAGGAAAGATACCAACTTGCAACTCCTTTTTTGTATTAATGTTCTGGTAATTTTATTGGACGAGCACAGAGGTACTAAAAAATGCTGTTTTTGCTCTGGGGGATTCTACGTAACCATGTATTATGTGGTCACCCATTGACTTCAGTAGGCAATGTGTAATGCTCTCTTTTCCTACAGCATGGCAACTTGTCTTGAAGGGGTTTCACCATGAAGGCATTTCTTGTCTGTTTTGTCCTACTTCAGCTTTCAGTGAACTGCGTATAATGTAACTCAGAATGCTTACATTACCATGCCTTTCCTCACAGTTTTACACTCTATTCAAACAAAGGTCTGTTTATGTGGTTAGCTCTTCTGCCTTTCAGCGTAGTGATCCTAGGTTCAAATCCCTGCAGAAAAATAAAATGTGACATTTTTCTCTCTCAATGCACATGCCTGATTGAGGTTTCTTTTTTATTACTTATCTGCACTGTTTGACTAATTACTAAGGACTACAGAGGACAGGAGTAGAATTACAACAGCTGGAGATGGACACTTGCTCAGGTGTGTGTGAGATAACTAGGCAGGGAAAAGACTGACAGTAGCTGCCCGAGAGGAAAGGTGTTGTCTGAGCACGTGCGGCTAGGACTTAGGGGCTCTTGTCACTGGTCGTGTCCCCTGTAGACGAGCTGTATACTATGAATAACTAAAATAACAGCTAAAACAAAAATGATACAGAATTTTTAATAGTGATGAATGGTGAAAATATCATTTAATTTGCAAGCTTCCCACGTCAATTTTACTTCATAGTAAAAACCCTTTAATAGCTTTCCCAGGTAATGAAAGCCATTTGTGGGGGATTCCATCTGACGGACTCTTGACTGCTCACGATTCTGCTGCTTTATGTGAAATCCGTTAGAACTGGGCTGACATATAACATTAACTGCCTGGCTAAGATGTCTGCTACATTGCATTCTGAAAAGTTGCAAATTAATAAAGGGGAATTATGGGATATGCATGGTCAGGATGTAGGCAGAATTTTAAATGCAAATCGATATACCAACGAACTCTAAGGCTATGTTCACACGGCTTATTCACGGCGTAATTGTGGGACGGATTTCGCCCGCAATTGCGCCATGTGCTCTGGGGCGGGGCGGGTGGGCCAGCAGCTCGCCGGCCCCATAGACATTTATTATCCACGGCGCGTATACGCCGTGATTATTGACATTTCACTTTCTCCCCGTTCGCCGTATTTCGCGAACGTGGAGAGGAGACGGAAACGATAGTTCTCTATGAGAACTGTGGATTACCGTAATGACTGGGATGGATTTCACCTGTAATTCGCGCAGTTCGGCGTGAAATACGGGCTGAAATCCGGCCCAAAATAAGCCGTGTGAACATAGCCTAAGGCATGATGTTATCTCCCACATAAGCAAAGTATTTAATGTGTAATCTACAGTACTTACACTGTTGAATAACTGAGTACTGTGGAATGAAGTTCAAAGGTGAACCTATACCTTGATAATTATCATTTCTGCTTTCATTTGCATGTTCCTGAGAGTACACTTAACTGGAAGTGAAGAAGTAAAGCTAGAATCGTGTCTTGTATACTAAATGACCAGAAAGATTTTCTCTATTCTCTTGTTTTGCTGGATAAAAACACTAGTGGGTTTGATACTGGCAGAACTTGAAAAAATGTTAACTTGCAGTTTCTCGTTTAAGCAAATTTTTACTAGGTGATATGAAAAGTGAAAGCAATTAAATAGAACATCAGTACATTCAAGTATTACATGCTGTATTAATTCCATGTCAATCTGTATAGGCAAAGTACCTTTCTTATAAGGGCATGACCCACCGCACGGGTTTTCGGCCGGTTTTTCAGCCGGTTTGCGGTTTTTCAGACCGCCTGAAAAAACCCGCCGAAATGAGCACAATGGTGCTCTATGGAAAACCCGTGCAGCAGTCCCCACTGCACGGGTTTTCCGCCCAATGGTTTTGCCGCCGGCGGTCCGGGAGGGGGGAGGTCTCTTCTCCGCTCAACCGGCCGGTATTTGTCCTATACCGTGTGGATGCGCCCTAACACTTTCTGAAACATATAATGGTGGGAGTCTGAGAAGGTATTAAATGGTGTAGGTCAGGAGATTTTGAGTAATAGATCTGTAATAATTAGAAAAAAAGCATACTTGGGAGGGATGCAGATAAATCTGGGACTTGTTGAGGATACAATTGGTCGACTGTCTTTAAGTTATGCGTCTGCCAAGACTGGAATGAGAGTTGAGTGTTCCAGCAGCTTAAGAAACTAAGCTGGATGTCATTTTTTTGGAACTAAATCCAGGAATTTGATATTTTAAGAGGACCCTAACTTAAATAAGTTAGATAAAGATCTCCATGAATGGGATGGAGACTCCTATTAAAGAGGATTTGAGTCTGAGCTGAAGACTCACAGGGCACGGGGTGAAGGAAGCAACTTCTGTCTGAGTCCATGTGGCTGTTTCCAGTTGGTGCCAAAGATAGAATGCTTGTTCCAGAATTATGGAGACGTTATTTATGAACAAGTTAGACACCTCTTACCCTCCTTTTTTATGACTGTAGAATAGGAGATGTTTCTTAATTTTGGTTTTATGCCCATTCCATATAAAGTTTTGAGAATATTTGTTTAAAATTTGATTATAAAGGGCAGAGGTAAGAAGGTAGGGAATGGCTCTGCAAATGCATATGGATTTAGGAAGCAACAATATTTTTAACACATTTGTTCTTGCTATCCGAGAGAGATTAAAAGAGAGTAAACATGTTTCTGATTCTACTGCTGTAAAGAGATGGTAGTAGTTCAGGTTTATTGTCTGGTTGGACTTAGAAAACACTGTAATGCCTACAGTAGATAGGCGAAGTAGCAGACCAAATGAAATTAGATTTTAGATGGAATGTTTGGATTTTGGGTTATTTATAGGGAACAAAGACGATTTGGTCTTGTTCAATTTATAAAAGGACAAGCTTGAGAGAAGATATTAAGTTTCTAATATTGCTGTAATGGACTAATGAGGAAGGATTGGTGACTATTATCACTACATCATCAGCATATAACTGATCTTGTGTTGAATATGGTTAACAGTTAATCCAGAAATAAGAGGGTTAGTTCTGATATGCTCCACCAAGGGTTCCATGCAGAGAACTAAAATTAACAGAGAACATGCGCAGCCCTGCTGAGTACCATTCGATACTGCATTTTTCTAAAACTAGTCTTATATACTGCTAATTGACTGTGACGACGGCCTTTACAGCTTCTAGTGATAAAAAGGCCACATCCAAAGTAAAGGCATTCTCTACTTGAACAAGGTCTAAGAGCCGTTGGGTTGCGTCCTTAGCTTGCCGCCCTTAAACAAAGCCAACTTGATCTTTTGTGTAACAAGTTGCATAGAACAGAACTGAGATGGGTTGCAATTCTCTTTGCATATAATTTGATGTGTGTATTTAACAGGGATACTGGCCCATAGTTTGCCGTTTGGTGAGGTGATTTAGCACGTTTTGGGGTGGTGGTTATAATTGCATAAAGTTGGGTAAAGTGAGGGGACAGGAGATATGAAAATGTTTGTCAATATTTGTTGGTGAGACCATTCAGTCCAGGGGATTTATTCAATTTGCTGTGGCGAATGGCTTCTTGGATTTCTACTAAGGAGATTAGGCTGTTAAGGGTAAGTAGCTGGGATTAATTCAGAGTTGGAAGGGTTATGGCGTTCAGAAATGAATTAATTTCAGCATCTGAGTGTATTGGGATATTGTCACTGGAGTGTAGATTATATAGTTTAGAATACTATTAAGCAGGCTGGTTCGCTATGTCCATCGGATTGCTCATTTTGGTTCCTTTTGATGAAGTTAAGTGGAATATTCTGGCATGTTGTATTTTAATTCAATTAGCTTGCAGTTTCTTCAATGAAGGACTGGGGAGCCTGCAGTTTGTACAGTGGACTGTACGGATATTATACCGTAAAATACTAAGCCTTTTCTAGTGGCAGCTACAGAAGTCGCATCATTTAAATTCATGCAATATCAGGGAGCACAACTCTTGTATAGTACTTGGGTTCATGATTGTGGGAGCTGCCACCCCTGTCATAAATATCCAGTGTAATAGAAGGACATTTTGAAACTAGTGTAGAGAACTAGAATGCATAAACATAGTTGGATGCTAAAACAGTTTAATACATTGAGAACATGATCACATTTAGTTGGTAGCAACATTTTAGTTATAAAAACACTTCCCCAGGCATGAGCAAAGAAGAATCTATCATGTAAGGTTCTTTGGAGAGAAGACCTATGGGGGCTGGACATAGGACCATACAGCTGTATGGTCCTAGATCAGATATGCTTCAACCCTTATATATTTTCTTGTAAGCATCTCTTATGATAAATACTTTATTGACTGTACATGTCTATAGGGTTTGAGTTCAGTTTTATTTTCCTATAGGACTTTCCTCCCAAGCACTTCATTTATTGGATTTTTCCACCGTGAACATGGCCATGCTTGAAGAAGGGTTCTTATACCAGAAGCTAACTTTTTGACCATGTTCTCTATGCATTAAGCAGTTTAAGCATGCAACTGTGGTGTACACATATCATGGTAATTAAACCAAAATACTGACATTTATGCTTTACATCACATTCATTCTGTGTTAGAGACAGTTTCTAGACAATTCTGTGCATCATCCGATAAAATAGATGTGGTCTATGTAAAAGCAGCAAGGCTTTGTGTTTGACTCTGCGCCATAATTTTGGCACAGTAATTGGCAAAAGGAATCCGACTAATAGGAGGAGTAACCTTGGAGTAAACAGTCTAAACATATACTGTAGACACACTTTAGGACAAGGGATTGTTTATGTGATTGTATAAATGTGCATGTATTGTGAGTGTATATGTATGTGTGTGTATACATTGAACTTTCACATTGCACTCTATGGCCTGGGCTGAAGGATCTGCGAGTCATGTGACTGTGACATCATCTCAGGTCCTTCAACGCGAAAACACTGGAGGTTTCCACAAAACCTCCAGTCTGACAGGCTATTTATGGGGGTGGGCGGGGCTCGGGAACAGCACTGCCCAGGAGGCAGGCACCAGGTGACATGACTCAGGAGGCGCTGACTAACTAGGGCTTATTTTTGGAGTAGGGCTTATATTTAAAGTCTGCTCCAAGAATCTGTGAAATTCAGGATAGGGTTTATTTTTGGAAAAACATGGTATATTCGCCACAGTAAGCCGTGTGAACATACCCTTATACAGTATTGATAAATCTGCCCCTATGTTTATGCAAATGCAGTATTTACACATTATCCGGAGAGTGGAATGCAGTTCCTTCTGTAAAACTAAATTCATATAAAAGAAGAGAGAACATTGTTAGAAAAGCAGAGCTTCAGCCACTATAAAGATATATAAAACACTTAACCACCCTTAGTTATGTAAACTATTTAACAGAACAATTGATCTTGCTGTGGTGTTGTTTTTACTTAAAAACTTTGACAAAATAAGGGCCTTTGTGTTAAAAGGTTGACTTCCACCCTAATTGTGTCTTCACCATAGATTCTTTGTTTTACATGTATTTAGGTTTTCTGTATTTTGTATATTTTTGTTTAACTCTTTGATGTTAAAAATAATATACAGTATCCAGCAGTTTCCTAATATGCTGTTCCTAGATCTCTTGCATAAAACTGACACTAGTTAATGTGCAATTACCCAATTAACTAAAAAGAACGGGGATAGTATGATAGGTGTGATTGTGTATCTAGCGTAATAGTATACAAAAAGTAGTCAAGGAAAAAGTACTGTACCAAAAGAAACAAGAAGTGCAGGTGTGCAAGCTTCAATATAAGACCTTAAATCCTCCACAATGCAAAAAAATATAAAAAAGCAGCACTATCAATCTAAAAAATAAGAGTGATTTTAATCACACAAGCCATTACATGCTACGTTTCAACTCCTCAATGGAACCATTTTCAAGTTGTGTGTCCCCAAAAAAAAATACATATGTAATGTGTACAATTAAGTGATTAAAGTGCAATGTGCATAATTGCAACACATGATACAATAAATACTTCATATAAAATACAATAAATGATGTGATAGTGTTGGGAATACATATAAAAGACATCAGACATAATAATATAAATAGTCTACAATAAAACCAAAATTCATCTTAATAGTCTATTTATAAGACATTAATAACACCTGTAAACAAACACTAACCCTTCAGGGAATACACAACATTATGTTCACAAGGCGTGTTGGGTCCGTGTGAACATACGCTTTTAGATGCATCTAACACTGAGTAGTGTGATTTTACACTGCTTGCAATGTAAAACACGTATCGGCGGTCACATGAGTGATTGCCGATGCGTGTTACATTGTGTCTTTCGGTTCGGTCTTTAGGATCTGTTCCAAGAATTGACATGTCAATTCTTGGTCCGAAAGATGCAGCAGGAGCCGTATAATAAACTATAGGGTGCGTTCCTGCTGTATCCAACACGTAGCTGCGTGTTGAAAACATGTTAGATCCGATCGACGCTACGTTGTTGGATGCAATTTCCGGATCCAAAAACACTGTGTGAACATGCCCTAACGGTGTTCGGCAGAATTTACTGTGCCGACTCAAATGGCCTGATTCAACAGAGCAATCATAAAATACAAAAAGAAACACGTTACGACTAGCTCATAGTACGGGAAGACGCAATATTCACGCATTTGCACATTTGCACAAATCGTGGCAATATGCCCTAAATTAAAAGATATGTGTGCACGGATAACAATCAGAGCTAACAATCTCTGAAAAATGGATAGCCATGTCTCATAACAAAGAGATGTAATATTATAATATAAATAATCCCATTGATATGGTGCAAATAAACTGCCATAACAGATGTATGCACACATTATAAGCAGCCTCTGGAGTATCTGTCTTGTATATCACCATACCGGCTACATTTGGGAAATCCTAATAAAATAAAAATATGAACGGGTTTATGGGTAGATTACTGCCCCCTATATAATAAAGCTAGCCAGTGGTGCTAAGAATAATCAAGATAAAAACATCTTATAGTTTTAAAAAGGGAAATACATAAAATTCTTCATTAGAAATAAAAATAAAAATAAATATTGATACATTCAAAAGAGGGTGAATTACATTGGTCCTCAAAATGTGCTCAAAGTGCCAATGTGTGGTGAATCCATTTAAAAAAAGAAAAAAAGGAGAAACAAATTAATAAAAATGACACACTATAACTGAGTAGTAACAGGGCAAGTCAAAAATATCACAAAATCGCATTCAAAGTATAATCCAAATTAAGTCCATAAGGAGGTAATGTATTGAATTTATTTATCCTGCGCATCTCACGCTGCTTCATATCTTCTTGCGTTCATCCCCACATGTATAAACTGGGACTTGACCAAGGATACAAACTTTAAGATCACTAACAAAATGACCAAGTTCCTCAAAATGTTTGTGGACAGGTAATTCACATTTCTTAGAGGGGACTTATGTCTATTCAAATGCACCCGACACTCTTGTGTCGTTTCACAAGATATTGGAAAATATCAATGACATAAAAGGATTTACATGTAAGGAAATTATTAATGTAAAATTTCCCCCCCAGTGACGGGTGTTAAAAATTTTTCCCCCTAATCCAAATTTTGACAGCTACACAAATGACAAGGAAAACAACCATGTCTAGTTGTTCTGGAGGAAAGTCCACCACTAGTACAAGTGTCGTACCGTACGCCCCGCAATTAAGCCATGTGAACATACCCTAAAGGCACGTTCTCATAACAGTTATGCAATTTAGGAAAATATTTTTTTTTTTTAAATTCGAAGAAGTTTTATTGAACAAAATAGTCAATGAACATAAACCACACAAGCATCATGTCAAGTCACATCAAAAAAGCAAGAACGCTTTGGGCAATAAAAAGGAAAAAAGGATATGGATAAAAATCACTAAGACATCTAATATCTCCCTGACATGCCCACATTCCTGTAGTGCCAAGAGCAACAAGAATGAAATATACAGGAATAGTAAAAAGAAACAAAAGACGGGCGTGTGAACACCCATATACCCAAAAGGGAAAGAAAAGAGAGAAAAAAAATAAAAAAAAAAAAATAAAGAAAAAAAAAAAGTCCACCCCAGCACAACGAGAGGCAAAACCCCACAAAAAAAGGCAGTCCACAAGACGTATAAGAAAAGGGGGAGACACCAAAAAAAAAAAAGGGGGGGGGAAGGGGAAAAAAAGGGAAAAAGAGGAAAGGGGAAACCCAATGAGAGAAGAGGTAGCCCCCACCTGCCCACATTTCAACCCCCAAACCTAACAGGGTGGAAAAAAAAAAGTGGGGAATTTTTAAAAGGGGGACCATAGCCCAGGTCCTAGTAAATTTATATGCCTGCTGGGGATTTTGGGCTACAATTTTTCCCCATTCTCTGAACCGCAAATTTCTGCAAACCAATTTTCCCAAGGGTTTGGGGGCGGCACTTCCATTTCCGTGAAATTATTTTTTTGGCGTCTGAAATAGAGTTTTCAGGGGGGATTTTTTAAAACTACTAATTGGAAAGGGGAAATAAAAAGTACAAGGCTGGGGCGAGTCAGGAATCAAATCCCGTTCCGCTTCAATACCCTACACAAATTCCAGAAGCCTCTGAGGGGGGGACACCCCCACCAAACGGGGACAGGGTTTTCCCTCCCCTTCCACCCCTCCAGCAAACAGCAGAGTTTCGGGGAAAAAAATTTTTTAGCAAAAATGCGGGAACTCTGTCCCAGCGTGAAAAAAAATTTATAACAGTTTTTTTCTTGGTGCTTTGGGGCAAAATTTGCTCGGGGGTGAGCTGGAACAGCGCCCCCACTAGCAATAAAAAAAGGGGAAGACCCTTTCACTTTCCCATCGCTGAAAAAGGGGGGGGAAGAGACCTACAGCGATCAGAGAGCAACAATTTGTACATAAATGAAGGGGAAGTGTCCCGAACTTGTCGCAACCCCACCGCATCCTAAAAAGCTGAAAGGGGCCTGGCGGGTTTTGAAGTAGTTTGATTCAGAGAAGAAGTGAGACAGTTGCAAATATTGGAAAGGGGCTCTACCAGACCACCACCCCCCCGAGGATATCACCAGTGATTAAATTTCCCCCTCCGAAGACACCTGACAAAGGCGAAATGGGCCGCTTTAACCACCCAAAAAATTTTTTGGGCAGTGGCCGGGGGGAAAAATCCGATTACGTAAGTGGGACACAGGGCCACTACGATCTACAAGTTATAGGAGTTCCTATGTGAGTGCAAGACATCGTGTGTCGACACAGAAGGAGGAGGGGGCATATCTTGGGAGCGGGAGTCCGGGTCCAGGGGAACTTTTCACCGCAGAGGAACAAAGCCCCTCACCAAATAGCCCAAAAATTTTGTTATCCCTTTTAGGACAGCGCCAAAAGACGCGCATAGGCCGGCTAAATAATACACCCTGCAATCTGGAAAACCGTGCCTCCTGCCTTTTTTTGGCCAAAATGACCTTTTATGGGCAATAACGCGCCGCCGAGTGGACCAGACAATGAGGAAAAAAACCTGGGGCAAACCCCTTTCCCCAAAATGAAAGGGATATAAATAGAAGGGTTTGGAAAAGGTATAAAAATTTCGGAAGAATTCATTTTTGACAAATTTATTCTTCCAAACCACGACAAGTCCTTACTCCCAATTATCAAAGTCTTTCTGTTTTCTCCCTAGCAGGGGGGGGGAAAATTGTTGGGGGAAAAGCTTCGAAAGATCCTAAAGGAGGCACCCCTAATACGAGATGCCAATTTTTGGGCCACTCAAAGGAAATTTGGATCGTAACATGCCGATTTTGGGGGGCAATGCCGACACCAAGGGTTCAATTTTGAGAAATTAATCTTAAAAATTAGACCACGTTCCAAAACCCTGATGACGGCCATAGGCCGGGGGGGAAATTTGCGGGTTCGTATTAAAGTAGAAGATCACCCGAAAAAGCAAACATTTATTTACGTGACCCACCGAAATCCCTTAATATCAGGATTAACCTTATGGACGCCATCAATCCCCTTTTATAAAACATAGAGTAAGGGGAAAAAGGGCAGCCCTGCCCCTTTCCCATTCAAAATCGGAAGGGGACAGACAAGGCACCATTGATCCTTGATACGGGCAGGGGGCGCCAAAAAAGGGTTTCAATCGGGACAAAAAAGTCGGGCCACCCCAATACATGAAAAGTCTGATGCAGAGAAGCCACAAAATAGGGTCGAACCCTTTCCGCATCAAGAACAGGACCATAAGAAATCTTACGAGAACCGCATATGAATAATGTCCAATGTTTTGAGGGGTTTTTTACCAGCGCCTCTTCCCCGGTATAAACCCACCTGACCCGGATGAACAATGGGAGGCCAAGGGGGTTTATTCCTATTCGCAATCACTTCGCATAGTTTTTGAGATCATTGAGTAGAGAAAGGGGGCGGTAGCTCCGATGACTAGGACCCTTTCCCCCGGGTTTAAGGGATCTGCTACATGCGCCAAAATTGCCCGGAGGGTAAAGGGGATCTACTGTGATTGAATTAAAAAGCCTTTTGGAGCGTGGGAGAGTAAAACCAAAATTTTTATAGAAATTTGGGTGTATACCCCTCAGGCCCTGGGGGCTTCCCCCAAGGGAAGGTCTTTTATTACTGGGCTGCACTTATAACGTAAGGTTCGTCAAGGGAATTGGGAACCGATGTCGGATTTTAGTCATTAAAAAAGGGGGAGGAAAAACCCTGGTGGTTAGGGGGGAGGGGGGGGGCAGGGTTTATAATTTGGAATAAAAAGAGTGGAAGGTTGGCGATTTCATCCCTACAATGACCACGGGGTTTGGGGATTTTAATGGGGAGATATGGGGTTGGCCCTTTTGGGGGCGAACTGCCCTCGCCAGCATGCGCCCACTTTTATTGCCGTCTCATAAAATTGTACGGACTGTTGGGCGAAATCGGCCCCGGGCGCTTCAGGGGGCAGGGGCTTCCCGCCGCGCCCCCCGTAGCTCCGGAGTACAGTGGGGGGGCAAGGGCTTCTTATGGGTGCATTCTAAGGAGGACCTTGGGCAACGCCCTTTTTAAGGTTAGCCCTCGGTCCCCTTAATTCTGGCCCATGCTTAATCAAACCCCCCTGACCAGGGATTTCAGGGGCCCCCCATGGGTTGGAAAAATTGGGGTTTTGCCCCTGGTTAGTAAAGAAGAGATGGGTTTCTGATGTCCGCAGTGCAGGGGCGTTCCCCCGAAGAAGGATTCTTCAACTTCCCGTTCCAGACCCCCCTTGCGTGAGGGCCGGAAACCCCAGGAGCAAAAAACAGAGCGTGATCAGACCAAAAATATTTCCCAAATTTTCGAGATGACAGCAGGGCAGGGGTAATGTTTAATCATTAATCCAACCGACTTAGGAACCGTGGGCGGGGAAAAAAAGGAATAGTCCCCCGTCCCCTGGATGCAGAATCCCCCGGAATCACACAACTTTAAATAGCAAGAAAGCCCCTTTTTAAACCTTCTTGATGGCCCCAAAAGGAAAAAGGGTTGATTTTTCCAAGGGAAATTTTCTAAGGTTGGGTCTAAGTTACATTTAAAATCACCAAAATAGTAGACGGTCCCTTTCACAGGGGGGAGAACGGTATCAACCAAATCTCAAAAAATCCACCTGGCCCACATTGGAGCTTTCATTAGGACAGTAAAAACCCCACTAAAAAAAAAGAAAAACCCAAAACAAGGGAACGCCCTCAGGTCGGCCCGTAAAAACTAATACCCAATGGGCCAGAGAGGATGAATGGTATGGCCACCCCTGGCCTGGACTCAGAAAAATTGGGAAAATGCCAAGAATTGTAGGGCTATTCTAATATTTTGGGGGATGGCCTCCCTTTAAAATGGGTTTCCCGCAACACACGGGTTTGATTTTTGAGCGGGGGAAAATGGGGAGGACCGCGCCCGCTTTTTAGGGGTGTTCAAAACCCTTTGCATTAAATGAAGCGATGCTAGATCCATCATTCAGGAAGTCCGGGGGGGGCGCGCCCCCCGATACCACACCAGCCCCCCCTTTCCCAAATGCAATCTAAAAAAAAAGGGGGGAAAAGACACAGAAAGCGAGAGGAGGGAAAAGAAAAAAAAAAAAAAAAAAGGGGCAGGGGAGGGACAAAGACACTCACAACCAGTCAACCCCCGCTCACGACCCCCCACTAAAACCGGAAGGGAAAAAAAAAAGGCAAAAACCCCGCACACTAACTCAGAACCAAAAAAACTAAAGACAAGGATCCTGTTGAAAGGGAACCAAAAAACCCAAACAGGATTTCCACCCACTTTTTGGGGGAAATGGAAGTACACGGCTAATGGAGGAACTCCTCTTACCATTTAAAAATATAAAATAACCCCCCTCCAAAAAAAAGGAAAGAAAAAAGGGGGGGGGGGGAAAACCCCACCTTGCACCAGGGTGGCATAAAAATGGGTTTAGGGAGAGAAGCAGCTCCCTAGAAGAATGGGGTCAGGCGCTTCTGAAATCGGGCTCTGCAAAAATTTTTAGAACAAAGGGAACCACAGTGCCCACGGAACCCCCAAAACGGCTTCTTAAGGCACCTAGTTGACCCAAAATTGGGCCCACAAGGATCAATCACAAAGGCCTAAACGCCCCGATTCAAGGCGGTTCAACGAAGAGGGGGCGATTTTCCCGATCCGACGTCCGTAGGGCCCTTGTAGCCCCCCCCCACGCTCCGGCGGGTAGAGCCAAACCGGGGGCCCCAGAACCCGTAAGAGCTTTTCCGGAGCAGGGCCCGAGGAGGAAAATGAAAGGTCCCCCAGTCCCGGGGAAAGGTAAGTCCCCCTTTTATGGGAGACTGCAGGACAGACGGGGTATCTTCTGCTGATTGAGGGGAGAACCCGCTTGTCTGCACTGATATGCCGGCAAAGGGTACCCCCCGTGGAATGAATATTTTTTCTTTTGAGATGTCCAGGAGAGGGTTCAAGGAGCCTCTCTGGGGTAAGGAAGCCCAGACAAATCCTGCAGGATTTTGTTTGGGGGACCTGAAGACAATGACTTGCCCCCCTGGCCTCATAGAGAATATCTTCCTTCTGCCGAAGAAGGGGACCCCCCAAATAACTCACGTGGCCTAGGGTCATCAGGATTTATGCGCCCAAGGCCTGTGCACCCTATCCCGTTCAATAGACCCTAGGTGGACGACCCAGGAGGTCCCTTTAAGATGGCGGGGACCACTGAAACAAATCCGCATTGGGCACAGATTCAGGAAGGCCCCTAATACGTAAATTATTTCGCCTGCTACGGTTTCCCCAAAGTCGCCCGGTGCTCCAGACGGAATTTAGCAGTATGATGTTATTTAGCGGACACAACTGATGGGGGTGGGGGGTCTGCGCTTTATCCATGACATCAACCTTAAATGAAGAGAAATAGTTCCATCAAAATTTCGCAGACTTGTCGAATTTTTTCAAGCAGTCGATGCGTCATAGAGGGAAAAATTAGCAGCTGGAGTGGTTGCAGTAGTTTTTCAAAACGCCAAGTCCTGGTTTTTTTATCATCCCACAGACCAGCACACAGAGAAGAAACCACAAAGCTTGCAGGTGATGGGGTGACTCAAAAAAATTTGGGGGGGTGTCTCTGAGACTGTTAGGCAATTGTGGTGGGAAGGCCATGCCCGATCTCATTTCCGCCCCCGCAAGGCGTAGGGGCCGGGCTTGTGCTTGTAAAGCCTGGGACACAGGCCTATTTGCAGATTTGGGGAAAGGCCCCCTTTTTGTGAGGGGATAGCTCCAGGGTGAACCAGAGGACCCGAGGGGGAAAACCCCCCCTAGGGGGAGCAGGCCTCCCGGGGCACGAGAAAAGGAGCTGCGGGTCACAGGGCCATGACATTTCCAATGAAGCTGGGTCTTTGGGGCGTGGGAGGGGGGGGACACAGAGGGTTTGGTTAGGAGATGAATAACACGTCCAGAATGTAGGGCCCCCCCCAAGGGTACCCCCCTTGAAGTGCTGCGCCTGTAAACCACGGCGCTGGTGTGGAAGGGGCAGGGGACTTGGGTCCCAGAACTCCTGGGGCCCCTTTTTGACAGGGGGGGCATGGGAGACCCGGACAGCTGACATAGGACTGCAGGTGGTGGGAATCCCCTGTGAGGGACCGGCGCTCCGCCTGCGCCCCAATCCCGCGGCTGCAGCTGGACCACAGTTGGGGCGGCCCGTGCCGGGGCCGGGCTCCTTCCCCGGGGCGCCCACATCGGGGGTGCAGCTGCGGGCCGAGGTCCTCCCCCGGCGGTAATCTGTGTCCTGCCTTCCCCCCAGGTATGGGGACAGTGAGGAAAAACCGGGACTGCTTGCAGGAGAGGGGCCATGCCCGGATCCCTCATGAATCGGGGGCGGCGGGCCCTTTGGGGGGGTCCAGGGCCCGAGCGCCGGCAGTGATTTGGCGGCCTTAAGCGGGGCAAAGAACCCCTCAATGTCCCCTCGAACGGTCCCGGAGCGCAGAGTGGTCCTAGGCGCTTGTTTTTTATGCTGCTTGCCCATCCTTTATGCCAGATATCGCCGGTATTTGAAGAAGGGAACGAGGAGCTCAGAAACCAGCGTCCTCACACGGCCATCTCCTAACCACGCCCTAGGAAAATATTTTTACATAGTCCTTGAAATTTGTTTACTGTGACTATTACATATGTATATGAAGAGAATCCGATCAGATTTCTCTTTAGGTTTATCCAGACCTCTCACTTTTTCCATATGTCGCTCAACTAGTGACTTTGGGTAACCTCTTGTATTAAGTTTCCCTTCATCATCCACAATTTTTTTTAACACGTAACGATTCTGTCATGCTTCTTGGATGTTGCCTATTGAATTTCAACAAATTACTCCTATCAGTATCCTTGACACAAACATCCATTCTCAGCTGCCCCTTCTTAACATATATCATCATAACAAGGAACTGTAACTTCTCCACAGATAAAACCATAGTAAATTTAATATCCAAATCAGTCTGATTCAAATAATCAAAAAAAGCTGTCAAAGAAGACTAATCCCCACTCCAAATCAAGAAGATATGGTCTATGTATCTCCACCACGCCAACACTGAAGTGAAGTGGTGGGACACATAGGCGACTGTCTCCTAGGTCTGCCATAAAGGTATTGATGTAGGTCGGCGCCACATTTGACCCCATCACCATTCCTCTAAGTTGTATATAATAGCAGTCATCAAACCTAAAATAATTACAGATAAGAATAATCTCCAATAGACTTATAATAAATTCCTTACTCTAATCTGAAAGTCTGTAAGATCCAACACCTTTTTAACACTGTGTAAACCTCTGTCATGATTTATAGAAGGGTATAGGCTTGTTATATCAAATTAAGCTAAAATGGCTCCTTTCAGAACTATAACATTCTTAATTTAATTTATGAAATTGGGAGTGTCTCGTACATAAGATTTCACATTCATGGCAAACTCCCTAAGTAATTTATCAAGAAAAATAGCTCCATGACAGAATAAAGAATCCCCACCGGAGACAGGGATTCAGTCTCCCCCAGGGGTTTAAATAATTAAATAATAGATTAAATAAGCTTTTGTGCATCTTTGGCAAACAATACAGCATCAAAGTCGCAGAAGTATGTGGTACTAAAATGTATGTTGATCTTTATACTACACATTGGCACTTGTTACTGCATTGAAACAATTTAAATTACATCGGTCTTATAATGTACTCATCCCCTTTGGAATGTATCAGTATTTTTTTTGTTTTTTGTTTTCTAGTAAGGAATGTTATTTATTTAATTTTATTCACTATAAAATGTTTTTCCTTGATTATTAGCACTGGCTAGCTTCGTTATATAAGGGGCTGATTATCTTATCAAATAGTAGCCATGTTATGTATTTTTATTTTATTATGGTTTACCAATTGTGGCCAGTGTGATTTTATTGGTTTGTCATATACAAGCCAGCTACTCCGTGGGCTGCATTTTGATGTGTGCATACATCTGATGTGACAATTTATTTACACCGTCGTATTGGGTTTATTTATATTTTATTATTATTTTTCTTTATTATGAGGCATGGCTATCCCTATTTCAGAGATTTTTATCTCTGATTGTTGTTCAAGCAAGCATATCTTTTGACCTAGGGAGTATTGGCACAATTTGCCCATAATAGATATGGTTGCTGTGCTTGCCATTCCTAGTGTGCGCATGAGTGGATATTACGTCTTCTCCTACTATGAGTTAGCTGGAAGGTGTGTCTATTTATATTATGATGACTATTGTCTTTTATATGTATTCATAACAATAACACAGTTGCATAGTTAGTATTGTTGAAAAAAGATATATGTCCATCAAGTTCAACCAATGGTGGGGAAAATGTGGGTGAAGGGAGGGAGATAAGGAGTTTTTTAAGCTTAGTTGTTTCCCCAACTGATGAATGCTTTGAGACCCATAAGGCAAGAACCAATCTGCTCTAAGGAAGATGTCATTTCTGATCCCAGAGTTGCCATCAGACCTGATCTAGAATTTTATACGGCTACATACGTATTAATATTTTTTAAGTTTCAAGTAGATATCTAAGCCTTTCTTGAAACCCGCAACTATTCCTGCTTTGACCAGCTCCTCAGACAGTATTTATTGTATTTTATATGAAGTATGTATTGTATCATGTATTGCAATTATATTTCAATTATGCACATTGCACTTTAATCACTTAGTTGTATGCATTTGATATACAGTGGGGGGAAAAAGTATTTAGTCAGCCACCAATTGTGCAAGTTCTCCCACTTAAAAAGATGAGAAAGGCCTGTAATTGACATCATAGGTAGACCTCAACTATGAGAGTAATAATAAGTATTTTTTCCCCACTGTATATATTTTGTTGGGACACACTCTGTTTTAAAATGACTCCATTAAAGAGTCGAAATGTAGCATATATTGGCTTGGGTGATTAAAATCACTTATTTTTGTTGATATTAGTGGTACTGCTTTTTTCTATTTTTTTTTCAATAGTATACAAGACATATCTTACAAAAGAGAATGCTTTAATTAATTCCAGTGGGGTGATGAAACAGTAGCTATTTTAAACAATTGTTTCCATCCAAAATGTAAAAATACCATATATCAGTTTAGAATGGCAGCAAATGCTTTTGTATCTTTCCTACTGAAATACTGTTTTTCTGTTTTGCAATAATAAGAAAACTGACATCAGGAAGTACAGCCATATTGGTTGTCACCTTTTATCTCGTTATAAAATGACAATATTCAAAAGACATATTGTCATCATGTTCTGCCCATAGCAAAATTACTTTTAGTTGCTGTGGAGCTAAATCCAAAGTGACAACCGATTATAGCGTGTCTCTCAAAAGCTCCATGAAACAACTTGGACTAGGTCTCTAACTCTTTATTAATGTATGGCAATTTTTATTGAATGTAAATCCAATTTGAAATAATCATTATCTTGCTGCTGCTGTAATATGGCCCTTACTCCTATATGACAAGTTGTACAAGTCAATGGTAAGACAATGGTGAATGAGTTAATGACAGCACTCGTGTAGTTCTTGTTCTCTGTGATGCTTTCTCTAATACAGATCATTTTTTCCTATTTTTAAGGCTACAACAGAGCTTCAGAAGAGTGGAGTTAACATGAGCTTCTCATTCTTGAACTATGCTCAATCTAGCCAGTGCCGAAGCTGGCAGGACAGTTCAGTGAGTTATGCTGCTGGAGCACTTGTGGTGCATTGAACCACTGAACACTCAGGGATGCCACCTGGAAACACAGTTCTGACACAACCTTTTTCTTTCTGTCCATGGGGTCATAGACAAGCAGTGGCACAGAGCGATTCTGCTCAGTGGGTTACAAGGAACCTCTATCCAGTTCATATCTTCCTTCTTTTCCTTTAGGTGTAGTCCTATCTTGATTTTCTTTTTTCTTTTCTTTTTTTCTTTTTTTTTCTTTTTGACTCCATTAAACACAGGATTTGCTATCTTGGTTATGGTATCAGAAATAAAGTTGTGTCAAAGTGTTTGTGAACTTGAAGACTAAAAATCATAAAGTGGTGGCAGATGATTACAAAATGTTAGTTACGTGGAATAAGTTAGCCTTTACCATATCCTAAATTTGCACTCTTTGCAGACTTGTGCACATATATTCCGCTTTCAGAATAGTTTTGCAAATTGTAAGACAAAATTATAAAAAAATAAAATAAAGGGTGAAAGCTTTTTATTAAAAAATGCATTTATAAATTATCCTTTATCCTGTATTAGAATATAATACAATTCATGTATAGTCGGTTATTACCAGTGTTGTACAACAAATACCTTCTATTTTAGTTGCTAATAAAGGGCTACACAAACCAAAGCAGATTTTCAGATTTGTTTGTCTTTCAACTTGTTTCCTTTAAATACTGAACCCAGCTCAGTGGTGGCTTTATTCGGATAAACCCTTCTATAAGAGAGGTTAGATAGCAGAAACAACATATGCTATTTCTGGGTAAAGCTGCGAGCAACCATATTCTCCTACTGGAGTAGCCACTGTAGAAGGCATGTGATGTTACATGGTGCGCGTTCAAATAAATCTTAACACTATGTTTACGGTGTTAGTGCTATATTCTCCAGAGCAAAAGCTATTTTTGCTGATGTTCTCTGATGGGTCCAGGGAAATTAAATAAATGATATACCTCCTTTTTCATGTCTGGAAAACGGCTACTGATTAATCACAAAATTTCCTGGAAAAATTCAGGTTAGGTTGGTTTAAATCCAAAGAACAAAACTAGTCCTAATGAACAAGCATCAATAAAGAAGCTCCTGCCCTACCCAACTTTCTTGTTTCCAGAAGTGAGCAGTCCAGGACTCTTGAGTCTGAGAGGCCCCTGTCTTCAAAATAAAAATTCAAAAGGGTTATACTTAATTTACAGAATTTAAAAGTACCACGTTTTTTATCTACTGTCAATGTCTTTAAACGTTGGGTTGGTCCATGTCTGTAGGGATCTTTCTAAATGCACCTTCTAGGTTGCAGCTGTACAGACCATGGGCCTCATGTATTAACTGTCTGAAAATAAGACTGCCTGTAGCCCATAGCAACTAATCACAGCTCAGCTTTCATTTCTTAAACTGCTCTGGTAGAATGAAAGCAGGGCTCTGATTGGTTGATATGGATGACCAAGACAGTCTTACTCTAAGGCTATGGTCACACGGGTGAAATTGGGACGTATTTCGGCCCATATTTTGCGGCGTACTGCGCTCAGTACGGGCCAAGATACGTCCCAGTCGTTACGGTAATCCACAGTTCTCATAGAGAACTATGGATTACGCTTCCTCTCCCCACTCACACAATACGCAGCGGGGGGCATGTCAATTACTAGTGGCAAATACGCGCCGCTAGTAATGAATGTCTATGGGGCCGGCGTGAACATAGCCTTAGACAGTTTAAGCCAAGAAAACCTATTGTCAATGACACCCAGGCTCTCCATAGAGAGCACAGAAATGACAAATGCCATGAGCACCATGTATAAAATACAATAACAGGCTGGCTGCTTACTGTTTTGAGTCCTAGAAATTATATGATGATCTTACATACAGTTGAAACCAGAAGTTTGCATGCACTATATAAAAAGACACATATGCATGTTTTTCTCACTATCTGCTATGAAATTAGAATAAACCTTACCCGTTTTAGGTCAATTAGGGCTGTCAAAATTATTTAGATTTGCAAAATGCTAGAATAATGAGAGAGCGAGAATTTTTAAGGCATTTTTATTACTTTCTGCAAAGTCAAAAAGTTTACATACATTTCATTAGTGTTTGGTAGCATTGCCCTTAAACTGTATGACTTGGGTCAAACGTTTTGGGTTATCCTTCCACAAGCTTCTCACATAGTTGGTAGGAATTTTGGTCCATTTCTCCTGACAGAACTGGTGTAACTGAGCCATGTTTGTAGGTTGCCTTGCTGGCACCAATTTCCTAAATTATCAATAGGATTGAGATCAGGGCTTTGTTATGGCCACTCCAAAACATTGCTTTGCTTATCCTTGAGCCAATTTGTAACCAGTTTGGCAGCATGCTTCGGGTCATTGTCCATTTGGAAGACTCATTTCCGCCCAATCTTTAACCTTCTGGCTGGGAGACACACCAAACATGGAAGAAGGTGCTCTGGTCAGATGAAACCAAAATCGAACTTTTTGGCCACAATGCAAAACGATATGTTTGGCGTAAAAGCAACAGAGCTCATCACCCTGAACACACCATCCCCACTGTCAAACATGATGGTGGCAGCATCATGGTTTGGGCCTGCTTTTCTTCAGCAATGACAGGGAAGATTGTTATGGGAAGATGGATGGAGCCAAATACAGGACCATTCTGGAAGAAAACTTGTTGGAGTCTGCAAAAGACTTGAGACTGGGACGGAGATTTATCTTCCAACAAGACAATGATCCCAAACATAAAGCAAAATCTACAATGGAATGGTTCACAAATAAATGTATCCAGGTGTTAGAATGGCCAAGTCAAAGTCTAGACCTGAATCCAATCAAGAATCTGTGGAAAGAGCTGAAAACTGCTGTTCACAAACGCTCTCCATCCAACCTCACTGAGCTTGAGCGGTTTTCCAAGAAAGAATGGCCAAGAATTTCAGTCTCTCGATGTGCAAAACTGATAGAGACATACCCCAAGCGACTGGACATCCCGCAGCGTCGGCCCCGATCCACGATCACTCCGAGGGGGAGGGGGAGGGGGCCGCATCGTGACTGACATCGTGACTGACAGTTGTCATAGGAACCAGTGCACAGCAACAAGCTGTGCATTGCTGTGCATTGATTCCTATTGAATGAGAGATCTAAAGATCATGGGGAAAAGTAAAAAAAAAATGTGAAAAAGTGAAAAACATGCAAAGCACAAACACGAAAAATAAAATCAAAACACGTACAGCCTTTCCCTTTACAAACGCAATGCCCAAAAAGATAAAAATAAAGTACCATATTTGGTACCCCGCCGCTGGCATAACGCCCTGCCCTATAATCTGTCAGGGTTAATTTACTGATACGGTGAACACCGTAAAAAAAAAAAAAAAAAAAAAATCACAGAATTAAGATTTTTGTTCATCCCGCAGCACTTTAAATGGAATAAAAGTGATCAAAACCCCTATAAACCCACGCGTTGTACCAATAAAAACGTCAGTTCATCCTGCAAAAAAAAAGCCCTAACACAGCTCTGTATATGGAAAAAAAAGTTATGGTCTACGAAGATAGCGATGCATAATATTTTTTAACACTAAAAACACTTTTTTTTTTTTTTTTAAATGCTTCAACATAAAAAAAACTATATAAATTGTGTATATCAATAATCGTATCGACCCAAAGAGTAAAGCTAAACTTATTACGGATAGCCAGTGAGCGCTGTTTAAAAATAAAGTAAATAAAAGAAATTTTCTTCCCACTCTGCCTTCCAAAAAATGGATTTAAAACTGATCAAAAGTTTGTCCCCAAAAATGATCCAATAAAAACATCAACTTCATCCCGCAAAAAACAAGCTTGTACACGCTCCATACACAGAAAAAATAAAAAAGTAATGGCTCTCAGACTATGGCGATGCAAAAATGTGTTTAACTGTTTGAATAAAAGTGTTTTTTTGTATAAAAGCAGTAAAAATAAAAAAAAATATATACAAATTGGGTATTGCTGTAATCGTATCGACCTCCTGAGTAAAGCTGCTGTCCTATCTAACGCAGAGTGACCGCTATAAAATATAAAAATAAAAAACACTACCAGGATTGCTGTATTTTGTTCAAAACGCCTCACAAAAACCTCAATAAAAAGTGAACAAAGTTTTGTATGCACCCCATAATGGTACCAATAAAGCATCAAATTTACCCCACAAAAAACAAGGCCTACACAGCTCTGCACACAGCAAAATAAAAAAGTTATGACTGTCAGAATAGGACAACATAAAAACGCAATTTTTTATAGATCTATTTCTATTATGTAAAAGTAATAAAACATAAAAAACTATAAAAAATTTATACCATTGCAATTGTACCGACCACATAGTAAAGTTATCACAATTTACACTGCACGGCGAACGCTGTAAATTGAAGCCCAAAAAAACAGTGGTGGACTGCGTTTCCCCCCCCATTTTCATGGCCCAATTTCAAAAAAAAAGATGGAACCCCCTGTGTGCCCAAAATGCACAATACACCCTATATGAGATCCATGAGGGGTGTTGAATCTAAAATGGGGCGACTTCTCAAAGATTTCCCCCTGTTCTGGTTCTTTGGTGGCTTTGCAAATGCGACATGGCCCCACCAAAATCTGTGTTCCAAAAGCCCTATAGCCTCCATCCCCTTTTACGCCTGCCATGTGCCCAAACAGAGTTTACACCCCCATTAAGGTATTGCCCAACTAGGAAGAAATTGCTTAAAAAAGTTTTGGGGTTCTTTTTTCCAGGATTCCCTTTTAAATATGAAACATTTTAAGCTTTAAAAATTTCAGATTATTGGGATTTTTTATTTTTTATTTTCGCAGCCTAATGCTAAAAAAAAAAAATTTTTGGGAAACACCTGTGGGGTTTGATATACTCCTCACACCTTTATATATACCTTAAGGGGTTTTTAGTTTCCAATATGGGGGCTTTTTAGGGTGTTTATTAAGTTTTAGCACCCTTTTGGGCCTCCTCAAACCTGAAATGGTGCCTTAATAAAATTGCATTGAAATGAGACCCAGAGTCCAGTAGGGGCCTCCTATTCTGGGCTTATGGTTTGGGGCATAATAATGCACTAGGGCCACATATCGGATATCTCTGAAAACGGCAGAATCTGGGGAATCAATATTAAGTTGCATTTCCCTGATCACATTTACCGTATTCTTGTGAATAATGGGTAAAAATTGAAAATCTGCAAAAAAAGTGAAATTTTGAAATTTCACCTCCACTTTGCTTTAATTTCTGTGAAATACCTAAAGGGTTAACAAACTTCCTAAACACTGTTGTAAATACTTTAAGGGGTCTAGTTTCTTAGAAGGCATCATTTATGGGGGTATCTAACATACAGGCCCCTCAAAGCCACATCAGAACTGGACTGGTCCCTAAAAAAATGTATATTTCAAATTTTCTTGAAAATGTGAGAAATTACTACTAAATTTCTAAGCCCTCTAATGCCATAAAAAAAAGGACATTTAAAAAATGATGCCAACCTATAGTCGACATATGGTAGATGCTAGTTATAAACTATTTTGTGGTGAATAATTATCTGTCTTGCACGAAGAAATTTTTGAACTTTCAAAATCACAGATTTTTCACATTTTTCATGAAATTTAGATATTTTTCATGAAATTTTGATATTTTTCACAAAAAAACAAGGATTGTATGGATAAAATTTTCTTATTTACTTAAAGCACAATGTGTCACGAGAAAACAGTCTCTGAATCACATGGATAGGTAAAAGTGTCAAAAAGTTATTCTCACATAAAGTGACACATGCCAGATTTCAAAAATAGGGCTGTGTCAGGAAGGCCAAAACTGGCTGGGTCCTTAAGGGGTTAAAATCACTATAATTTTTGTTGATATTGGTGGTATTGCTTTTTTTCTATTTCTTTTCAATAGTATAAAAGACATATCTTACAAAAGAGAATGCTTAATTAATTCCAGTGAGGTGATGAAACAGTAGCTATTTTAAACAATTGTTTCCATCCAAAATGTAAAAATAGCCATATAGCAGTATATGGCTATGTTCACACAGCGTAAATAAAGAGCTTCTCACATAGTTGGTAGGAATTTTGGTCCATTCTTCCTGACAGACCTGGTGTAACTGAGCCATGTTTGTAGGTTGCCTTGCTGGCACCAACTTTTTCAGTTTTGCCCATAAATTATCGATAGGATTGAGATCAGGGCTTTGTTATGGCCACTCCAAAACATTGATTTGCTTATCCTTAAGCCACTTTGTAACCAGTTTGCTTCGCGTCATTGTCCATTTGGAAGACCCATTTCCGCCCAATCTTTAACCTTCTGGCTGATGTCTTGAGATACTGCTTCAGCATTGTCACATAATCTTCTTTCCTCATGAAAGTGAAGTGAAGTGCAGCAGTCCCTCCTGCAGAAAAACAACTCCACAACATGATGCTGTCACCACTGTGTTTCACAGTTGGGATGGTGTTCTTAGGCTTCCAAGCTTCTCCATTTTTCCTCCAAACATAACGATGACCATTATGGCCAAACAGTTCAATTCTAGTTTTGTTTTGTCAGACCACAAGACGGGTCTCCAAAAATGTAGGTCTTTGTTCCTGTGTGCATTTGCAGACATTAATCTGGCTTTAATATGTTTCTTTTGGAGTAATGGCTTCTTGCTGGCAGAGTGGCCTTTCAGGCCATGTTTATACAGTACTTGTTTCACTGTGGTTAATGACACAATCTTACCAGCTTCCGCCAGCATCTTCACATGGTCTTTTGCTTTTGTTCTTTGGTTGATATGCACATGTCGGACCAAAGCACATTCATCTCTGACACACAGAACTTGTCTCCTTCCGGAGCGGTATAATGGCTGGACATTCCCATCTTGTTTGTACTTGCTTATAATTTTTTGTACAGATGAACGAGGCACCTTTGGGTATCTGAAAATTGCACCCAAGGATGATCCAGACTTGTGCAAGTCCACAATTCTCTTCCTGATATCTTGGACGAGATTGGAGTATATGGTAGCATTTTCATAGATCAGGGTTAGGTTCCTGTCAGTAGCGCCCTTATCAGGGCGATCGTCCTGTTATGGTAGGATAGGGATTTGTGTTTAGCCTTAGTGGGTTAGTGTGTATTAGAGACGTCGATTCATTTAGGTTTTAGCGTTATTATTATTAAAAGTTATGTTTTAGGACTTTACCTCTTCTGTGAGAATTGTAACCTCTGGTTTCAACTGTATGTATAGTATAGTTGTGCTTCCACTTATAATATTGTAAAATGTGGAAAAAAAACAGACTTGCGCCATGTTTGCGAGGGTTTTGTTTTTATAGTTTTCACTCTTCAGTGTAAATGATGTGATATCTGTATTCTGCAGGTCATTATTTCAGTGATGCCAAATTTGTTCAGTTTTCATTCTGTTTTAGTACTTCAAAAAAATAAAAACATTCTGTATCTCTTTTGTGCTGCAGCACTTTTCCTGCAACCAGTAACTTTTCTTTGTTTTTCAACCAAAGACTTAAGTCAGGGCACTTTTTATGTGGGCTGAAGCGTAGTTTTTATTTGGAGCGTGATCCCGCTACATAGGCGGCTGGTGCTGGCTGCTAATTGCCGCCAACACTTGGTGGTTACAGTACAGGATGGTGCCAGCGCTGTTCAACCCCAAGACGCTGCGGCAAAGATGGCTGGGGCATCTAAATCAATGAGAAATGGTGGCGCACACAGTTTCTCACTTCGATTGGGGCACCCGCGGCAGAATCGCGGGCTCCCAATTGGTTAACATGGGAGCTGGAAGCCGTGAAGGCTTCCATCGCCGCCATGTTTTCTGTTCCCAAGCAGGAAGTAGTAAAACTGCCATCTTTGTACACCCTAATGCATTGTATTACAATGCATTAGGCTGTATAAAAGTTTGCACCCCCTAGTGGTGAAGTAGCCTAAGGGGACGCAAATGCACCCTCATTCAAGTCCGTAGGTGTTAGTACAAAATAGTTATTGGTCGCAGAAAGTGGCAACACTGCGCAAATTTCAAAGCCAGAAAGTTTGGATTTTTTTTAATAAGATCAATATTACTGCCATATAGTGGTATATACCAGTGTACACAGGTGCCCTACAAACTGTATATTACCTCCATACAGTGACCATATAGTGTAAGTTATCAGTGTACCCAGGCTCTGCAGACATATATGTGATTACAGTGCAGTTATATCAGGTGACGTTTCTCTGACAAGTCGTTGACTTGCCCTTTTGTTCTGCATCCAATCCAGACTGCCATGACGACTTCTCCCGGCTGCTACTTGTCTCTGCAGATTTGGGCACAAATATCTTAGAATCCTCACTTTTCCAGCACCTCACTCCCTGCCCTCCACCTCTGCACAAACGTCCCATGGGTGGGAGAGTGAGTACAGGCCATAGCTTAGAGGCCCAGTCTCCTAGAGGGGAGGGGAGGAACAGATGATTCACCTCCTAGAGATTGTGTTACAGCTATGGCCTGTACTCGTCTGACTCATATTACCATGTAGACCACCATTAAATAGGTTGTTAGGCCCTAGGTAGGTAGGTTAGTAGGCTCTAGGTAGGTAGATAGGCAGTACATAGTCCCCAGGTAGGTAGGTAGATTGGTCCTAGGTAGGTAGGCAGTTGTTAGGCATGTCTCAATTAGGTAGGTATGTAGATTGGCTCTAGGTAGGCAGCAGTTAGGCCCCATTTAGGTAGGTAGCCCCCAGGTAGGTAGGCGCCAGGTAGCTAAGTAGGCTGTAGGTGGGCCACAGGTAGGTAGGCAGTACATAGGCCTCAGGTAGGTAGGTAGATTGGTCCTACGTAGGTAGGCAATAGTTAGGCCACTAGTAGGTAGGCAACCCCCAGGTAGGTAGGTAGGCAGTAGGTGGACCAAAGGTAGTCTGTAGGTGGGGCCCACACAGATACATATATAGGTGGGGTAGGTAGATAAATAGGCTATAGGGGCCCCAAAATAGACAGACAGGGTTTAGGTAGGATATAGGAGTAATATAGGTAGGCAGGCAGGGTTTAGGTGGGTTATAGGTGCCATATAGGTAGGCAGGCTGGGTTTAGGTAGTTATAGGGGCCATACAGGTAAGCAGACAAGGTTTAGGTAGCTATAGGGGCCCCATATAGGTAAGCAGGTAGGATTTAGGTAACTATAGGGGGCCATATAGATAGGCAGGCAGGGTTTTAGGTAGCTATAGGGGCCATATAGGTAAGGAGGGTTTTAGGTAGCTATAGGGACCCATATAGGTAGGAAGGGTTTTAGGTAGCTATAGAGGCCCATATAGGTAGGCAGGGCTGTTAAAATAAGACATAGCTTATTTACCTCTCTCCACACTCCCGTCTCTGTGCTCGGCACGGGCTGACACTTGGTAGGAGATTAGCTCCGTTCTGCTAACTCTGGACAGTCTTGTCTTTGAACGCTCGGGTGGGACAGAGGACCCGAGCGTTCTGAGTCAGCATGCGCCCGGCCCCGCAGCTCCGCCCTGTTGGCAGTGAACTGTTCTGTTCATTGCCGGTGGGCGCAGTACCAAAACTACCGGGGTAGCAGAAGTACTAGCAGCTGCCATGGGACCTGGGACTCCTAAGGCAGCTGCTACGTCTGCTACCCCGATTGTTATGTCCTTGATCAACATATTTAATAAGTCTATGGTGTATACAACATTTGTCAACCATGAATGTGTTAAATTCTGGAAGAATCTGCCTACTTGAGAGCCTTGTTGTAGAGAAATGTGATCACTGATATCATCCTGTGTATAAAATTGGCTGCAGTAGATTCATTTCGCGCAGTCAGATAAAGGTTTGGTCTGTAAACTGTATCTGGTCTTGTCATCTCTATTATTTTCAAGCATTTCTTTGTGTTACTCCCAGGCTTAGTTACTTGCTTTGATCAGGAGCCACAAAAAGCTTAAATACGGATCTATTAATGTATTACTTTGTTCCACTGATATGAAATCTTAAAAACAGATGCTGTTTTACATCTTTAACAATTTATCTAAACAATTTATCGTTATCTATGTTATGTCCGCAGAACAGAATTAGGGGGGAAGAAGGGAAAGATTTTAAAAGCATTTCCAGAATCCAGTTTATATTGGTTTATATTGAAGTGAAGATGAGTTTTTTTATGGATAACCTATTTAATATTTCATACTGTGAATTGATCATGTTATTTTTCTAAAGTTGCATTTAATGCAACTAAAATTAAAAGAAACACGACTTTCCAAATTTACTTGATTAAAAAATGTACTATTGTTTTGTTTCTACAGCTCTCAGATATATTTATGTCCATGGTAACAGATTATAAACTAAAATCCTGTGTACTAATAATAATAATAATATTCCGCAGCACTTTACAATTCAGAGGGTATAAATACAGACACACCAAACATTACACAGTAAAAATCTACTTACAAATCAGACTCAAGGTGTGAGGGCCCTGCTCCCAAGAGCTTACAATCTATTAGGGTGGTTGGGTAAGAGACAAAGGGTGAGAAGTGCTTGGTTTACTATGGTTCAGCCATGTTAAATAAATATGGGGTAGTTTACATAAAAAGTGGTTGAACCTGCCACCCAGACTGTACAACTATATACAGATAAGTGCCTGTGAATGCCCAAGTGCGTGCAGGAAGTGACAAATGTGTATGACGGAAATAAGTTTTCAGAGCGCACTTAAAACTTTGAGGGTTGTGAGTGTGCCTGATCATATGGGGTAACATGTTCCAGAGAACCGATGTAGCACGTGCAAAATCTTGGAGACGGGTATGGGAGGTTCGGATGACAAAGGCGTGTAATCTTAGATCATCGGCAGAGCGGAGAGACCGGGAATGATGGTAGACAGAGATGAGGGAGGAGATGAAGGGGAGTACAGCGCTGTGGAGAGCTTTGTGGGTGATAGTGACGAGTTTATGTTGTATTCTGTACTGAATGGGAAACCACAGGGTAGAAGCATCAGTATAGCGGCTGGAAAGAAAGATGAGCCTGGCTGCTCACACTTTGTTTGTAGTCTTGTTACCTTGCAGATGCCTAGGTTAGACATTCTTGTAATGTTTTTTCCATTGGCTTCCTGCAGTTATACAAAAGCTATTTGCTGACAGAAAGTTTGATAGTTCTGTGTGCGTCGCCACACAGGAAACACATTTGTGTTGAGCCAAGAGGAACAGGTGACCAAAATAATTTGGACTTTTTTAGCACAGCCTTAAAGGCTGTGTTCACACGGTGTAATAGTGGGGCGTTATTACGGCGGAGTTTGGGAGCACGCGCAAGCCCCTGCGGGGTGGGGGGGCCGGCAGCTTGCCAGCCCCATAGACATTCATTACTAGCGGCACGTATACGCCGCAAGTAGTTGACATGTCACTTATCTCCCCGCTCGTTGTATTGGGCGAGCGGGGAGAGGAGACGTAATTAGTCCCCGGCGCCGCCGATTGTTAGGGTCCTAAGCCGCTACCAGTCGCTAAGCTATCGGCTTAGGACCTTGGCAACGGCAGCGGTGGCGGGACTAACTGTCGCACATACAGTTAGATGCTTTGGCGGAGCAGAGAGCTCCGCGGAGTACTCTGTGGCCGCAGGCAGGATGCGGCTCTGTGCGCGCCGGAGTGCACGGGCGGTGTACGCATCATCACGCTGCCCGCGCGCGGCCTGGTGACGTCACACCGCTGAAGAAAAGACCGGGAGCAGCAACAGCGGCGGGGAGCGAGGTCAGGTAATTACTTTTAATTAGCTCTATTCATGCTGGGGGCCTATTATCTACTGTCATATGTGCAGGGGGGCCTATTATCTATTGTTATATGTGCAGGGAGGGGGGCTATTATCTATGTTCATATGTGCAGGGAGGGGGGTACTATCTATTGTTATATGTGCAGGGAGGGGGGGCTATTATCTACTGTTATATGTGCAGGGAGGGGTGCTATTATCTACTGTCATATGTGCAGGGAGGGGCTATTATCTACTGTTATATGTGCAGGGAGGGGGGCTATTATCTACTGTCATATGTGCAGGGAGGGGGGCTATTATCTACTGTTATATGTGCAGGGAGGGGTGCTATTATCTACTGTTATATGTGCAGGGAGGGGGGCTATTATCTACTGTCATATGTGCAGGGAGGGGTGCTATTATCTACTGTTATATGTGCAGGGAGGGGGCTATTATCTACTGTTATATGTGCAGGGAGGGGTCTATTATCTAATGTCATATGTGCAGGGAGGGGCTATTATCTACTGTCATATGTGCAGGGAGGGGGCTTTATCTCTGTCATATGTGCAGGGGAGGGGGGCTATTATCTACTGTTATATGTGCAGGGAGGGGGGCTATTATCTACTGTCATATGTGCAGGGAGGGGCTATTATCTACTGTTATATGTGCAGGGAGGGGGGCTATTATCTACTGTTATATGTGCAGGGAGGGGTGCTATTATCTACTGTCATATGTGCAGGGAGGGGCTATTATCTATTGTTATATGTGCAGGGAGGGGGGCTATTATCTATTGTTATATGTGCAGGGGGCTATTATCTACTGTTATATGTGCAGGGAGGGGGGCTATTATCTACTGTTATATGTGCAGAGAGGGGGGCTATTATCTACTGTTATATGTGCAGGGAGGGGTGCTATTATCTACTGTTATATGTGCAGGGAGGGGCTATTATCTACTGTCATATGTGCAGGGAGGGGCTATTATATACTGTTATATGTGCAGGGAGGGGGGATATTATCTACTGTTATATGTGCAGGGAGGGGTGCTATTTACTGTCATATGTGCAGGGAGGGGGGCTATTATCTACTGTTATATGTGCAGGAAGGGGGGCTATTATCTACTGTCATATGTGCAGGAGGGGGGCTATTATCTACTGTTATATGTGCAGGAGGGGTGCTATTATCTACTGTTATATGTGCAGGGAGGGGTGCTATTATCTACTGTTATATGTGCAGGGAGGGGTGCTATTATCTACTGTTATATGTGCAGGGGGGGGGCTATTATCTACTGTTATATGTGCAGGGAGGGGGGCTATTATCTACTGTCATATGTGCAGGGAGGGGCTATTATCTACTGTTATATGTGCAGGGAGGGGGGCTATTTACTGTCATATGTGCAGGGAGGGGGGCTATTATCTATTGTTATATGTGCAGGGAGGGGGGCTATTATCTACGGTCATATGTGCAGGGAGGGGGGCTATTATCTACTGTCATATGTGTAGGGAGGGGGCTATTATCTACTGTAATATGTGCAGCGAGGGGCTATTATCTATTGTTATATGTGCAGGGAGGGGGCTATTATCTATTGTTATATGTGCAGGGAGGGGGCTATTATCTATTGTTATATGTGCAGGGAGGGGGGCTATTATCTATTGTTATATGTGCAGGGAGGGGGGCTAGTATCTATTGTTATATGTGCAGGGAGGGGGGCTATTATCTACTGTTATATGTGCAGGGAGGGGGCTATTATCTACTGTCATATGTGCAGGGAGGGGGGCTATTATCTACTGTAATATGTGCAGGGAGGGGCGCTATTATCTACTGTCATGTGCAGGGAGGGGGCTATTATCTACTGTCATATGTGCAGGGAGGGGGGCTATTATCTACGGTCATATGTGCAGGGAGAGGGGCTATTATCTACTGTTATATGTGCAGGGAGGGGGGCTATTATCTACTGTCATATGTGCAGGGAGGGGGGCCTATTATCTACTGTCATATGTGCAGGGAGGGGAGCTATTATCTACTGTCATATGTGCAGGGAGGGGGGCTATTATCTACTGTCATATGTGCAGGGAGGGGTGCTATTATCTACTGTTATATGTGCAGGGAGGGGGGCTATTATCTACTGTCATATGTGCAGGGAGGGGGGCTATTATCTACTTATATACATGCAGGGAGGAGCTATAATCTACCTACATATGTGCTGTGAGGCCTATAAGCTACCTATATATAGACGTGCTGTGGGGCCTATAAGCTATCTATATACCTGCTGGGGGACCTAAACCTGCCAATATACCTGCTGGGGGATCCATAACCTGTCCATATACCTGCTGGGGGACCTAAACCTGCCTATATACCTGCTGGGGGACCTAAACCTGTCTATATACCTGCTGGGGGACCTAAACCTGTCTATATACCTGCTGGGGGACCTAAACCTGCCTATATACCTGCTGGGGGATCCATAACCTGCCTATATACCTACAGGGGGATCCATAACCTGCCTATATACCTACAGGGGGATCCATAACCTGCCTATATACCTACTGGGGGATCCATAACCTGCCCATATACCTGCTAGGGGACCCATAACCTGCCCATATACCTGCTGGGGGGATCAATAACCTGCCTATATACCTGCTGGGGGACATATAAACTACACACCTACCTCATGGGAGATATATAAAGTATAGAACCACCTACTGGGGGACGTATAACTTACTGGGGGACCCTTTTACCTTCACTGGGGGATCACATAATTTACTGCGTTGTGAAGTCGCTAACAGTCGTTAAGTCGGTTGTTAAAGCCTCAAGACAAGTCAGTTGATAAGAGTTAGCAATCGACTCCGCGGACTCCAGTCAGTTGTTAAGCCAGTTGTTAAGGCCTCAAGTCGATTGTTAAGACCTTAGCAATCGACTCCGGGGACTAGATGTAATCCATAGTTCTCTATGAGAACTGTGGATTACCGTAATGACTGGGACGTATTTCATCTCGTATTTAGCGCAGTACGGCGTGAAATACGAGGTGAAATACGTCCCAGTTTAAGCCGTGTGAACATAGCCTTAAGCCACATGCCATTGGTCCTGTCTCACAAGGCTTTCAACATGATCCAGTAGGCATGCAGTAAGACAGAGGTCAGGAGTAAAGAGCAAAATCAAAACACAGCAAAAGAAGCTGGAAAAACAGGAATTGCTGCTGCCCAGCTGCAGAGATGGAGGCTTCATAACACAAAGGAAGATAAATAAGATAGTACACACTACATTTTATATATATATATATATATATATATATATAGAGTCGTCTGTCATGAACATACTTTGTGGGTATATAAGATAGGATTAATTCACACATAGTCTTCTTTGCTGTCATGTGTAAAAAAAGATGATGTATCAGAGTTGCAAAAAGGGATAATTATTGTCACTAAAGCCCCATTCAGATTGTTTTTGGGACAAACATCACAGGTATCTCTTTTCGACTATGTTTGTTCTGTTTGATGTCATTATACGTTTTACGTGCTAGACACAAATGTGTAGTGTACTACGGTTTATACAACAGGGCTCTCTACAGTGTATGTCATACTGTTCGCCTAGATTCCAAGGTCAAGCACATTTCCTCATATAAAATAGAGTCTAATAATGGTTAGAAGCACCCACGTATGACTTTGTTGAAGTTGCTCTATACTGTGCAGTCCCACGTCAATCACTTTTGTGAGTCGGATGCGCTGTCCTACGTAAAACAATATTGTGACACAAATGTGCAGTCCCACGTAAAACTCAGACAGCACAACTGTAGTAGGTAGTCCCATGTAAAACACAGAGCGCAGCTATACTGTACAGTCTCATCTCAATCACTTTTGTGACTCGGATGCGCTGTCCTACGTAAATCACTTTTGTGCCTCAGATGCGCTGTCCTACGTAAATCACTTTTGTGCCTAAGATGTGCAGTCCCATGTAAATCACTTTTGTGACACAGAAAAAACAGTGTACTCTGCAGTCCCATTTAAACACTTTTGTGACACAAATATGCAGTCCCATGTAAAACATAGAGCGCGGCTATACTGTGCACTCCCATGTAAATCACGTTTGTGACCCAGATGCGCAGTCCCACATAAATTACAAAGAACACTGCTGTACTGTGCAGTCCCATGTCAGATACTTTTGCGACACAGTTGTGCAGTCCCATGTAAATCACTTTGTGACACAAATGCGCAGACCCACGTAAATCACAAACCGAGAGAGAATCCAGCTGTACTGTGCAGTCCCACATAAAAAACTTTTGTGAGACAGATGTGAAATCCCATGTAAACCACTTGTGAGACAATGTGCAGTCCTATGTAAACACAAACAGATAAAGCGCATAGTTTTATTCTGCAGATCTGTAGAGATCAGAGGTGTAATAATCTGCAGGATATATCACTGTGAGGGAGAGACAGAGACAAAATCATCCATCTTTGCCAGAGTCCTGAATGTCAAATGCCCATTCAAGTTACATATAGAGAGAGCTAGAAATTTAGATATACACTATCAAGTTACACTTAGCTTTTCATTTCCACTGATTCCTTATGCTATGTCTACACAGCAAATACTGAAATGCCATTATATTTTGGCGGCATTTTGTCATTTACTGTGTGCACATAACCTTAGGACAGCTGAGAACCTCTCCCTTCCCCCAGCTCACACAGAATGAATTATCACTTGCACACTGTCGGGGCGTGAGGATACTCCCTGCTGGGAGGAGAAACATGCCCATCCATTTCACAAGCTCTGCTTGACAACAAGTACGAAAGGCTGCCAAATGCTGTAACGAGACAACCCCTTTAAGCCTCTGGGGCCCAGAGCCTCTCTCTAGCTCTAGTGTCACTCATACACACCCAGGACACCTGGAGTACCAACCTTCTAATAGGTCTAGTAAGACCTGGAACGTGGGAACGGCCTCCCACCCAACACTATAACCATTCCGGGAAAGGAAACCCATACCTGGCCGCAAGGCAGCCATGCTAGTTACATGTGTCAGTAGCCTATTGTTACTGACAGTGAATAGTTTCCTTCCCCCACCGAACCCAGGTTTTCAGTGGCACATCTGCAGCAGGTATCTTGCTCAACTCCACCTAGTGGCAGAGAAATGCGACCACCTGAGGTCACTCTGCCACATATCCTCCCACTTTGATAAAGTCTGTAGGACTTTATCATCCTGTGTAATCAACCCCCCTGAATCAAAACTCCTACAGACAGGAGCCATCTTGTACCATTCCGGTGACTCTTGATACAGCCATCAATGGAGCAAGTGAACTTAGGTGGATTACAGGTCCCAGAATGACATTTCCCTTAATTCCCTGCAGTGTCACAATCCGGATCCCCATTACAGAGTCCGCTCTGTGGAATACACTGCACATTGCGGCACAAAATCTGCCTCAGTACATGTTTCTTTCACACAAGTATATTCCTCACTCCTAACTGAGCAATCTTCATGACCTTTACACTGGCACACTGACACATTACAGCGTCTATTCCCACACTGCAACTGAGACTCTTCACAGAGTGTTTGTTCCCCATGGTCAATAACCGGCACATTCACATTCATAGGACGACATGTATGAATATTGTTGCCCAGAAGTCAGTTTTATTGCGCGCATTAGTAGTGTAGAATGCTCCTGAATTTATGAACCTGTTCTACTGCGGGTCATAGATTTAAAGGGATTGTCTCACTACATTGATTCATCTTACCTCTGTCCTGTTTTCTTGGTTTCATTTTGAATTCAGGGGCGTGTTTACTGGCTTCTACTAGTCTGCAGTAGAGGCCAGGTCTGTATCTATAGCAACCAGTGCTGACAGCCAGTTAGGAGAGATCAAACAGGTCTGTAGCTATAGCGACCTGAGGAGCTGATACAGCCCATACAAGAAGGGATATCTAGGGATAGGTACACTGTTAATGGACACATATTGCAAAGTGACTTGTTTTTGCAAGATCTTTAACATAAAAAGCAATCCTTGTAGTTAGACAACTAGTGATGAGCGATTCGGCCAATAATCTGCATCAACTAGATTTTAGATTATGTTGAATAATCTCCCCTGTCAGGCTCGGACTGGGCCGCCGGGGGATCGGTGAATCCCCCGGGGGCCCCCCCCCCCCCCCGAGCTGCTGCGGGCCCCGGAAGCAGTGCCGTCGCTCCCCGGGGCCCAGCCGCGCATCCGGTCCCTGAACGCCCGGGACCTACGTCCCAAGTGCCCAGAGACCGGCCCGGGAGTTGGGAACTAAGGTCCCCGAATCCCGGGGCTGCACGGTGTCAGCGGAGACGAGCGCCACTACCGCTGCACTCCACCGACCGCTCTGGCAGGCTTAAGGTACTAGGCCTTAAGCCTGCCGGGCGCCGGCCCCTACTAATGACGTAGGCGGCGCGGTGACGTCACTTCACCGCGCCGCCTATGCAGGGCGGCAGGAGCGGCGGGAGCCGGAGCCAGGTAAGTGGCTGTTGTTGTTTTTTTTTTTGTTTTTTTTAAACTACCCACAGGAGCCCTGACTACTAGGGGGGCCCTGACTTCGAGGGGGGAGTCTGGCTACAAGGGGGCCCTGACTACTAGGGGGGCCCTGGCTACAAGGGGGACCCTGGCTACAAGGGGGGCCCTGGCTACTAGGGGGACCCTGGCTACAAGGGGGGCCCAGGCTACAAGGGGGGGCCTGACTGCTCGGGGGGCCCTGGTTACAAGCGGGGCCCTGACTACTAAGGGGGACCTTGGCTACTAGGGGGGCCCTGGCTTCAAAGGGAGGACCCTGGCTACAAGGGGGGACTCTGGCTACAAGGGGGGCCTGACTACTAGGGAGGTCCCTGGCTACAAGGGGGGACTCTGGCTACAAGGGGGGACTGTCTACTAGGGGGGCCGTGGTACTAGGGGGCCCTGGCAACAAGGGGGGCCCTGACTACTAGGGGGGCCCTGGCTACAAGGGGGGCCCTTGCTACAAGGGGGGCCCTGGCTACTAGGGGGGCCCTGGCTACAAGGGGGGCCCTGGCTACAAGGGGGGCCCTGGCTACAAAGGGGTGTCTGGCTACTAGGGGGGGCCCTGGCTACTAGGGGGGGCCCTGGCTACTAGGGGGCCTTGGCTACAAGGGGGGCCCTGGCTACTAGGGGGGCCCTAGCTACAAGGGTGGCCCTGGCTACAAGGGGGGCCCTGGTTACAAGGGGGGCCCTGGCTACTAGGGGGGCCCTGACTACAAGGGGGGCCTGGTTGGCTACAAGGGTGGCCCTGGCTACCTATAGTGGGGCCCTGGCTAACTACAAGGGGGGGGGCCCTGGCTACAAGGGGGGCCCTGGCTACAAGGGGGGGCCCTGGCTACAAGGGGGGCCCTGGCTACAAAGGGGGCCCTGGATACAAGGGGGGCCCTGGCTACAAAGGGTGCCCTGGCTGTCAACAGGGAGCGGGGCCCTGACTACAAGGGGGGCTCTGGCTACCTACATGGGGGGCCCTGGCTACCTACAAGGGGGGGCCCTGGCTACCTACATGGGGGCCCTGACTACCTACAAGGGGGCCCTAACTACCTACAAGGGGGCCCTGGCTTCCACCATGGGGGCCCTGGCCACCTCCATGGGGTGCCCTGGCTACCTATAAGGGGGCCCTGGCTACCTATAGGGAGGCCCAGGCTACCTATAGGGGGGCCTTTCTACAAAGGGGGCCCTGACTATCTACAGGGGGCCCTGACTACAAGGGGGGTTCTGGCTACCGACAGTGGGCCCTGACTACAAGGGGGGGCCTGGCTACCTACAGGGGGACCCTCTCTACAAACGGGCCCTGACTACCTACAGGGTGGCCCTGACTACCTACAGGGGGCCCTGGCTATCTTAAGGGGGCCCTGACTACCAAAATACTAAGGTGGCTCTGAATACCTAAACAGTAGCTAAAGGGGGGGGGCCCTGATTTCCTGCACACTACCTAAAGAAGGCCCCTAACTACCTGTATACTACCTAAAGAAGGCCCCTAACTACCTGTATACTACCTAAAGGAGACCCCTAACTTTCTGTATACTACCTAAAGGAGACCCCTAACTGTATAGTACCTGAAGGAGACCCCTAACTGCCTGTATAGTAGCTAAAGGAGACCCCTAACCGCCTGTATACTACCTAAAGGAGACCCCTAACTGCCTGTATACTACCTAAGGAGGCCCTAAGTGCCTGTATACTACCTAAAGGGGGTCCCTAACTGCTTACAGCCTATATAAAGGGGACCCTAACTACCTACAGCTTACCTAACTGGGGGAAACCACCTACCTACAGCCTAACTAATTGGGACTCACCAACACCTACCTACAGCCTACCTAACCGGGGTCCACCAACCTAACTGTAGACGATCTACTTTCCTAACTGGGGCCTGCTTATCTACCTGGGGGCTACTTACCTAGCCACAGGTGGGTAGGTACCCACCAGCCTGCCTGGGGCTGGTCTACCAACTTATCCAGCGAGAGTCTACCTACCTAAATAGGGCCTATCTAGTTACCTGGGGGCTCTCCCCACCCTCAAACCCCTTAGGATACTAGGCTTGTACCGGCTCTCCCACCCCTGGGTAGTTTGTACAGTGGTGGGAATAGGTGAAGAGATGCTGGAAAATTGAGGATTCTAAGATATTTGTGTGTAATTTCTGCAGGGATGAGTTGTGGCCGGGACAAGTCATCATGGCGGTGTGGAACGGATGCAGAAGAAAAGGGAATAAGAACGGCTCATAAGAGAAGAGAACGACTCATCAGACGTCTCCGGTGAGTCCCTGATTTCAGGGGTTATTTTTTATATTGTAATGTGATGGTGACCTGAGCTGGTGTCTGACCTCTATGTGGTCTCTATATGGTGGTGTTGTAGGTTATACCTGAGCTGGTGTCTGACCTCTATGTGGTCTCCATATGGCAGTGTTGTAGGTTATACCTGAGCTGGTGTCTGACCTCTATGTGGTCTCTATATGGTGGGTGTTGTAGGTTATACCTGAGCTGGTGTCTGACCTCTATAGTGGTGTTTATTATGGGTGGTGTTGTAGGTTATATCTGAGCTGGTGTCTGACCACTATGTGGTCTCTATATGGTGGTGTTGTAGGTTATACCTGAGCTGGTGTCTGACCTCTATGTGGTCTCCATATGGCGGTGTTGTAGGTTATATCTGTGCGGGTATAGTGGCAGCGTACATGTGTCCCTGATTGTAAGAGTGAGGGAACACCTGACCCTGTTTGTGACCAAGGGAAACGTGGGGGGGGGGGGGGGATATTGTATGTGGGTGAAGGGGGATGTGGATGGAGCTACTTAGCCCTGTGTCTATGATATGTTAGACTGTGACAAATGTGTGACTACATTGTACTACACAATACAGTTCTGTTTTGCACACTGTATTATGTGGTAAAATGGGCGCATTTATGTCCGAGAGGCCGGTAATATTTTCATGTACAGTAGGGTCGGCCCCCCCAAGATCAACTCCCCTGTGGGCCCCAGACCTCCCAGTCCGACACTGTCCCCTGTTGTCGATCCTCGATGTCGGTTAGTCTCCGATTCCCATTAAATTCTATGGGAGAGGAACACCAGCTTCATTTTTACACCCAAACAGGTGAGGAGAAGCTGGAATTAACATCCACAACAGTAAACTGGATATGTGCTATGTCTTAGGCAAGACAATTAGGCTACAAGAGTCACAGAAAAAAATTCACAGGCTAAAATAATTAATTCCTTTCAATGGCTAACCGAAAAGATGAGGACAGCGTAGCCACAGCAAGTACAGCGTAAGCAGCTGCTATGGGGCCCCTTTTAGACAAAACAAGACAGTGGTATTGGAAATGGCACATGGCAACTTGTCATATATGTGGTGCTAGTGGCAGCAAGAACATCCCAATGGGGAACGCGGAGGTTCAGCTGGCAGGGCCCTAGTTACAGTGGGTGCAGTGAGAGCCAGGGCTGCCGTCAGTCATCTATTAACCGTTTTATGGCCACATGCAGCTAAATCAAATGGAGCGCCCACCCATTACTACTTCCTATTTTTAACATATCACACCTATCACCTTTTTGATTACGGCCCGTGACAGGAATACAGTCCTATTGGAACCCCTGGCATCCATTTTAAGGTAGCCTGACCCCAAAACCAGCAAAAATGCCCTTATGGACCCTCAGAATAAAAATTTGCAATAAGAAATTGACTATTTTTCCAGTGCTGCTGCTACGGCTACTTGCCATTCTGCTGCTGGCACGTTGCTGATGTTGTTCCACCGTCACAATAGAACGTGAAGCAGACACAACAGATGTCTCCAGTTGATCAACGAGCACGGTCTCAAATTCCTGCATTCTACTGTTAAATGAAGTGGGTTGAAGGAAATTGCTGACTTTTGATTAGGAACGTGGATCAAGGAGAGTGGACACCCAGTCACCGCTGTTCATTTTGATGACCTTGAAGCGTGGGAAATAAGCTTTTTTTAAATAAGACCTTTACTATAGGTTTCTTTTACAGCGGCATGACCCCAAATCCAGCACAGATGCCTTTGATGGACCCTCAGAATAAAAAGTGCCGGAAGAAACAAGTATTTGAACCACTATTTTAGTAAAAAGGACATTGACTATCCCTGTCTTTTACAGCGGCATGACCCCAAAAGCCGCACAGATGCCCTTATCGACCCTCAGAATAAAAAGTGCCGGAAGAAATAAGTATTTGAACCACCATTTTAGTTAAACTGGACATTGACTATCCCTGTCCTGTACCACAGCATGACCCCAAAACCCGCACTGATGCCTTTATGGACCGTCAGCATAAAAATTCGCAATTAGAATTTATCTATTTTAAGAAACTAGTTTTCCAATGCTGTTTCTGCTACAACTACTTGCCATTCTACTGCTGTCACGTTGGTGACGTTGTTCCACCATGACATTAGAACATGAAGCAAACAAACAGATGTCCCCAGTTGGTTAACGAGGCCTCTGTGAAAATCATGCATTCTACTGTAAAGTGGGTTGAAGGAAATTACTGATCAAGGAGGGTGAGGCTGTGAAGGTGGATCACGGAGGTTCAGCTGGCAGGGCCGGACCTACAGTGGGTGCGGTGAGAGCCAGGGCTGGCGTCAGTCATCTATTAACACTGAGGTTCAGCTGGCAGGGCCGGACTTGGAGTGGGTGCGGTGAGAGCCAAGGCTGCTGTCAGTCATCTATTAACACGGCAAAGGTGCCCTTATGATGCAGCAACGAAAACAGTCGGGCGGAAGCAGAGAGCGCATGGCGAAAGTGTGAGCTAAGACCTCAATTCTTCCTCAGAAGAGAGTCAAGACCTGGGTAGCGCTTGAGAAATTTCTGCCTCTACAAGAGTGCTTGCCTCTCCGTATGAGTGCGGACCAATTGAGCTTCACTTGGAAATGCTGGTGGTTGACGATCCAGTTCCACCCAGGTGCCTTTTTTCTTGGCTTTCTTTTTATCGTCTTACTCAACGTGTTGGAGGAAATTGTCTCTGTTCTTGGGGTGGCGAATGTGCTCCATACGAACATTGATTCTTGCACAAGAGTTGTACCATGTATCTGCTTGTTCTAAATTATACCAATAGCATGCTGTTTCACATTGTAGATCCTGGCAGTATTGCCATTAATTATAGCATTTAGGTGGCATGCCTTTTTCTATGGTGCCCATACTCTTAAGGTGCATAATATCGCCCTTCTTGTAAATGCGCATGTATGTTGAGAATGGCAGAGGGCCACTGACCAGAGTACTGCCCTATTTGCACTCCGGGAACCCTTTTCACAATAGCCTGACCCCAAAACCAGCAGAAATGCCCTTATGGACGCAGAGTGTAAAATTGGCAGCAAGTAATGAGTATTTGAAACAAGATTTTTTTGAATAAAACCTTAATTATCGCTGTCTTTTCCAGCTGCTTGACCCCAAAACCTGCAAAAATGACATTTTCAACACTCAATAAAAGTAAATTGTTTTTTAAAAAACATTTTTGGGGATAGGACCTGGATTATAGCTTGTTTTTGACAGCAGCATGCCCCCAAGAAATTAAAAAATGACCTTTCGGCCACTGTTGACAATTGTGAAGAACAAATGCCTGTTATAAACCACATTTTTTACAATAGGACCTGTAGTTTAGCTGTTTTTTACAGCAGCATGCCCTCAAAAATTCAAAAAATGACCTTTCGGCCACTGTTGACAATTGTGAAGAACAAATGCCTGTTACAATCCACATTTTTTACAATAGGACCTGTATTATTGCTGTTTGTTTACAGCAGCATGCCCCCAAAAATTACAAAAATGACCTTTCGGCCACTGTTGACAATTATGAAGAAATAATGCCTGTTATAAACCTAATTTTTTACAATAGGACCTGTAGTATAGCTGATTTTGGACAGCCCCATGACCCCAAAAATTTGAAAACTGACCTCTCGGCCACTATTAAAAATTGTGAGGAAGAAATGCCAGTTAGAAACCACATTTCTGTACCAAAGGACCTGGATTATAGCTGTTTTTCACAGCACCATGACCAACCATTGACAGTGCTGAAAATTGTCATGAAGAAATGAGTAATTGGAATAGTTTTTTTCATGAAAATGTGTACAATTGGTGTCTTTTACAGTCGCATAACCGCAAAACCAGCAAAATGACCTTTTGTACATTCAGAATAAAAATTGCAGTGAGAAATTATAATTGTAATCAAAAAAATATCAAGCAGACCATTTTTTCTTTTGAAGAGGAATGTTAAGTAGACCGGCAACTAATCGGTGACCTTGGCAATTGGGGCCACAACATTATCAGAGTTCCACTCCTGATTCATCTTGATGAAAGTCAAACGATCAACATTCTCAGTGGAAAGCTGGATGCGTTTGTCTGTAATCACTCCTCAAGCTGTGTCAAAGGACCGCTCAGATATGACACTGGCTGCTGGGCAGGACAACACCACTATGGCATGACGAGCAAGCTCGGGCCATTCATCCAGTTTGGATACCCATAAGTCGATTGGGTCCAGAACATTTCCAGAAACATCGGTGTTGAGATGCAAATAGTCGTAGACCATGATCTTAAGCCAGTCTCTGTGTGTTTGATTTGTGCCCTGCATGATAGGCGTTGGTGAGGCGGTAAATAAGGATTGCCAGGAGTCACCCATTAGGCGTCTGCCATGATGCCTGCTGCTGGTGCTATGGTTACTTGGCACTCTACTGCTGTCACGTTGCTGACATTGTTTCACCGCGACATTAGACCGTGAAGCAGACGAAACAGATGTCTCTAGGTGATCAATGAGCACGGTCTCAAATTCCTGCATTCGACTGTCAATTTGTGCAGGTGGAAGGAAAGTGCTGAGTTTCACTTTGTAACAGGGATCAAGGAAGGTGGCCACCCAGTAACTGTTGTTCATTTTGATGGCCTTAATATGTGGATCATCTTAGAGGAAATGGAGCATCCACGTGCTCATGTGAGAAATTGAGCCATGATTTTCGAAGCCTCGGGGTCGAGGGGCACTAAACACATCTTCCTCGTCTTCCACCTCCGCCTCGAATCCATGCCAACCTCTTTCCAAGAAAGGGACATTGGTACCGTCAGTGTCCAACCATGTCTCATCCTCCTGCTCTTCCTCTGCTTCCTCCTCCTCAGCTTCAACACAGCCCTAACTTGCCTCAGATGATGTACCCTGAGAGCTGAGGTGCTGCCTTGCACCAGCCCTAACGAAGACCTATAAAGTTGTAAAACTGTAGGGCCTTCTTGATCCGACGGAGAGAAAGGCTCTGTGTCCGTATCTTTGTCCGTCTCGTCTATCACTGGTGGGACCTGCTGTTTCAGAGTGTCCAACACTTCTTCCAGAACTAATATCACCACAATGGTCATGCTGACATTGTCCTCACTGACCATTTTGGTGGCTTCTTCAAAACTCGCAAGGATGGTGCAGAGGTCTTTCACCTGCCTCCACTCTCGATGGCTCAACACCCCGAGGTCTGCACGACTGCTTGTCAGGCCAATGCGCCACTTCATACTGCGTAATGGCATTACAATGCTGCCACAATCACTGGAGCATGTGGAGGGTGGAGTTCCAGCGTGTTGCCATGTCAACAATGAGACGGTTGACAGGGAGGCCAAGATGACGCTGTAACGCAGCCAGCCGGGACGAAGCAGGGTGCGAATGTCGGAAGTGTGAGCTCAGACCTCGAACCTTCCTCAGCAGGCAGTCAAGACCCTGGTAGCATTTTAGAAATTTCTGGATGAAGAGTTTCATGACGTGTGCCAGGCAAGGGATGTGCTCCAGCCTACCGATCTTAAGGGTGGCCAGGAAATTTCGTCCGTTGTCGAACACCACCATGCCGGGCACCAGGTTCTTGTAAACCAGTCCACATTGCTAACAGTATGAACATTGTTATCATAAAAAATGACTTTATTCAAACCTTCATTAAAACCTAATCTTATTCCATCGTTATCATAAAAAATTACTTTATTCAAACCTTCATTAAAACCTAATAATGGCTATTCGTTTCACTTCACAAAAATGTGTAATGTCTCTTTAGAACGAGTTCACCTGAGATTCATGCAGTAGCTCCGTTTCGCAGCATTCCAGCATAGGAGACATCAGCATGTAAATCATTGCAGCATTCCTTCTAGACAGAGTCCATAGTGTTAGAGCTGTCTACAACGCCTCGCCTCTCAGACACCGCTACGTCTCTCGACGTTTCATGAGCCGACACGTCCCCTTGACAAATGTGGACTGGTTTCACTAATTAGCAGGAGGGGACCAGCAGCTACGGTATACACCTGAGAAGTCTTTACAAAAGCCACTGCTCGGTCTCGTGGCGCAGAGCCGTCCACAGCTTTTGAACTGTGTGTTTGACAGTCTCCAAGACACATTAATTTCAACATGGTCTGGTTTCTCTTGGCATGTGATGCTAAGAGAATGTAGCAGCCTTGACCGTGCTTACTAGTCCAGGTATCGGTCGTCAGATGGACTTTGCTGGACACAGATGCAGACAACGCACTGGAGATTTTAGCTGATACGTGGCTGGAAAGGGCAGGGACGGCTAGTATTGCCTGCTCAGCATCTGGTATTAGGAACAGGCAAGGGCCATGATGTGGCGGAACCCATCTGTGTCCACCAGGCGGGTTAGGCTGTGTCTCTGGTGGTGCTGGTTGTACTTGGGCGATGGTGTGTGGCACTTGGGCTGATCCTTGCTCATGCTGCTGAGGGACATGGGCAGCAGAGGAAGTCTTGGTCTTGTAAGTGGCGGAGGAGGCGGAGGCGGAGACAGAGGGTGTGACAGTGGTTGGAAGCCCAGGACCAGTGTGGCCTTTTTTCGCCAAGTGTTTCCTCCATTTCAACTCATGCTTTCGCTTCATGTGACATGTCATGTTCGTGGTGGTTAACCACTTTAGATTACTCCCTCTACTGATGCATTGATGGCAAATCTAGCATATGACGTTGACGGGCGAATCTGAGGTTTGAGCGAAAAAGGCCCAGGCTTCACAGGACCTGGAATTTTTCAACGGCGATAAGCTAGTGGCGATGTTTCCGCTGTCACCACTGACCACGGCTGGTGGATTAATGTCAGCAGACTTGTGCGACCGCCCTCTCCCTTACTGAGGCTGCACCCGTACCGACACTACCCCATCATCTTCCTCCTCGTCCATTGATGAGGCGCTCGCAATCAAATGCTGCTGAAAAGACCACGTTGGATCTGCAATGTCATTATCAACATCATCATCGTCATCACAGGTGACTTCCCTGTCCTTACAGTCTACATCCTGAAGCTGAGGGCTTGAAGCCACAGGCACTGCAAGGCGTTGCAGAGCGCTCGGGATTTGTGCCGACTGACCACCTTCCTTCTCCTCTGACGGCATCAGCGATTGGGCATCGGAGCCTCTTGATCTTTTGAAATGCCTTCTGACCCGACCGCATTGTGTCATCAAAGAGCTCTTCAGAACATGGATTATCCAAAGCGATAACATTGACATTTGGGATGCCTTTGCTTCAGTTTAGACGGATGCTGACAATGATGATGATGACATTTTTGACCGTGACTGGGAGGACGAGGAGGTAAAACCGCTGGATGAAGGTTGCATTAACCAATGAGAACAGATTGGCGACGCTCTTCATTACTGAGATTTAGAGGTAACCGACCCAGCGATTCTCAGGCCTGATGGTCCAGCAACTGAAACAGACACCCTGAACTGAGGTGGATGCTGGCTGCTGGCAGGAATAAAATTTGGGGCTATATCACAGTGACTTGAGAGGAGAAATATCTCTGATGCAGGATCTCTCCCCCCGAATCAGATAAGCCCCCCCCCCCCACCCCTGCAGCTGGGCTGTTCAGAGCACTAGAGCTGTTTCAAAGCTCTAACTAACTAGAATTCTATAATCTTCCTGTACCCTAAGCTAACTAATCTATCTCAGATGTTTTTCAGCTGTAAAATCGCTGGGAAACAATCTGCAATAGCTTTTAAAAAAGCTGTTCAGAGAGACACTGATTCGTTCTGTACGCTGTATAGAAGCTAATGACGGCGAGCAGGAGGTGCATTCACATACATAAAATGAGGTCATGTAATTTCAGCAGCCAGTGAGATCCCTACACAGCCCACTGGTGGCGTTCTTCATCCCAAACCCCCCTCACCCCCCCCCCCCCCAAAAAAAAAAATAATCTGTTCATCGCGGAACCCAGATTATAGTGAATATCTGCCCGATATCAACTTTGGGTGATTTTATTGCTCAACACTAGAGACAACCCCTTTAAAACATTAACTCAGGCTCAGATAAACCACTGTTAACTTGATCTACCTGTTCCAGCAGTAATGTGCCTAGTGTTGTGTCCCACAGTCATAAATGTGTAAAATCATACGGCTGCAGTGCGACACGCCTCCAGAACACCCCCCGATCTCAGGCACATTACAAAGTGCTGCAGGCACATCATAATGCGCCTAATTTTGGAGTGCGCCTGCTCATACATCGAGAGAACAGGGCTGCACCAGTTTTTGAGGGGCAAGAACACCAGAATACTGGAGCAGCCCCGTACATACATGTCACCCATAGTCTCCTCATACATTGTAGCAGAGCAATCATTTCCAGGATTTGCCTTTTCCCTCCCAGGCAACACACTGGCCGTGTTCACACTAGAACAGAACTGATGGCCATCACCTGGATACACACTACCTGCGCTACTTGTGCTGTTGTCCACCATTACCACTGATAACCTGCAACCGGCATGTTACCATCACAAACACACAATGCGCTGAGGTCACTGGTAGACACATTTATCAACTGGACTCCAAACACTTCCCACACAGCTGCAGGGCACTCATATTCATAAGTTTTCACAACAGGAGATGCAGAGTACACTTTGTTGCTACGGGCAACCACATTAGCTCGACCTGAAACGCACATCCTCTGTGATACTCCTAACACTGTTAACCACGACCTCTAGGGGCACACTTGAGCAAGTCTGCTCTATAGCTGGGGCTGATAATTCTTCAGAAGCTAATTCACACTCTGCACTTACTTCACACCCCGCCCTGACAGCTATGACCTCCAGGGGCAGACCTGAACTGCTCTCATCTAATGCTTTAGCTGCAGCTATTTCAGATTTAGCAATAACTGCTGCTTACTCAGTGACCCAGCTACCCTCCTCCTTCTCAGGTAGTGGGACAGAGCTATTCATTACAGAACCTTTTTCTCATTAGTAACATTTTCAACAGGCAATACTGTGCACGTCCTAACATAGAGTCCATCAGATTTTTCCAGTCCATAATAAACTCTATTAATCTTATTAATTATCATCTCACAGGCTTTCAGAGATGACAACTCTGGCTCCTCCCTCTCAGGCATCGGCAAACGTCACTTAATTTGCCTGATATCTTTGCTGTTGCCCACAAGTGCCCAAAATGTCAGAAGTCTCTGCCGAGTAGACGCCCAGACTGTAGGTTCTCACAAACCAGATGGACAACAATCACACAACAGGTTTCAAAATGCATTGGAAAAGTCTTACCAGATTCTGGTCGGGCCTTCACACTGGGTATGACGTCCAGGTGCACTCTGGAGATGTCTTGGAGACAGTCCATGTCCACCCATAGTGGGGATCATTCACCAGCAACCGTTGCATTTGTGGCAGCACGTCCTCTGACCTCCAGATCAAAGGACCACCAGGAGCACATCCTGCTCTATGGCCCCTCCAGCTGGACAGCGGCAGTTTTCTGCCGTCGAATCCCCTAGTAACAATGGGATTCCTGTACCTTTGCAGTTTGGTCTTTCTGTGACTTGGCTCACACTTGGTAAGAACCCAGGACCTCTTAGCAAGAGAACATCCTTTTGAGCACGTGCCCCCCTGCAGACATCCAAAACAGAGGTCAGGTTGGTCACCCCTGGAAATGGAACCTCCAACCAAAGGCTCTGGGCATTCAGACGACCGGCTACGTTTGGTAACAGCCTTTTGCACCAACCCTGTGAGGGGCTGTTGAGCCTTCTTATCTTGTATAGCCTCGGTATATGAATGTATAGCCGCGGAATAGGCTTGCTGCTGCTGGGAATTAACTCTCTGTTTGGTCAGATCTTCCCTCATCAGGGCCATTGCCTGCTCAAAATACTTTACAAGTTCTCCCACAACAAAAAAAAGAAACTTTCAGGCAGCAACACAGTCTCTTTACTTGGGTGCATCCCCTGTCTCTTCAGAGACAGTCCACTGAGGCAGTCTTTTATTCCACCGCAACACAGTCTCTTTAGACACCAAAGTTTGATGAGGGTGTGTCTCTCCTGAGGCTATGTTCACACGGCTTAAACTGGGAGGTATCTCGCCCCGTAGTTGGCACCGTACTGCGCTTAATACGGGGCGAGATACGTCCCAGTCATTGCGGTAATCCACAGTTCTCATAGAGAACTATGGATTACGTCTTCTCTCCCCACTCGCACAATACGGCGAGCAGGAAGAGAAGTGACATGTCAATTATTCACAGCATATACGCGCCCTTATTAATTAATGTCTTTGGGGCCGGGGGGCTACCGCCCCCCCCCCCCCTCGCCTCGTGGGAGCTCGTGCATGCTCCTGAACTCCAGTGTAATTGTGGGGCGTAATTACGCACCGCAATTACACCATGTGAACATAACCTTAGACAAACCCTTGCTCACACAGAACTAACATTCAGCAGTCCCATGTAAACTGCAGCAGTCCTATGCACTTTGCATTATCTTCCTGCACAAATTTGTATACATATCAGTTAGTGCCCATCTTAATGGACTGTACCCATCTTTTTTTTTTTTTTTTAAAGTGTTTATTTAAAAAAAAAAAAATGTTTCCATTAACATTTTATAAATGCAACAATCTAAGGAAAATACACACATATCTAATATTCAATCATATTGTGGTGCCATAATGCAGCTAGAACATTACATATTCGGTATATAAAAAATATATCACTTTGAAACAAGTAAAGCACAGTGTGAGAATCCTATATCCACAATCTAGGTTTCAAATGTATTACCTTAGCTCATGCTGAAGCACCCCAAGCTGATTCAGAAGCAAGATGCAAAGTCAGTCACCCCCATTCAAACCATTCATACAACCTTTCATGCCGACAATGTTATCCCAGCTAACATGACTGTGACGCTATCCACAAGCTCCATATGTCCAGGAACCTATCTGGAATTCCCCTAGCCTCAAAAGTAAGCCTATATAATGGCAAGTCTCCATTAACAATTTGCTTCCAATGCCCTAGGGAAGGGGTCTTGGGTGGTTTCCAGTTTAGCAGTATACACTTTCTGGCATAGAACATTAATAATCTGTATAGCTGGCGCTCATATTTAGTTTGAATCAGTTCCTCTACTAGGCCAAGAAGGCTATTTTCTGGGGCACAGACCCCCGGTAGGCCCAACTTCTCGTTGATAAACCCGTGGATATCAGACCAAAAACCACTGATAACAGGACATTCCCATGTTACATGGAGGAAGGAGCCTCTTGCCATGTGACATCTGGTGCAACCTGGGGTGGGCAATTTACCCATGTGAGCCAGTCTGGATGGGGTGTAATAAACTCTATGGAGCTATTTATTCTGTATCAGCTGGTCTCTTGCACTGACCACTGTGGCCCTCCATGTAGATGCTAGTTCCTCCATATGATGAAACTCCAAACTGGGAATGCCATTTGCCAAATGACCTCTCCAGGGGGGAAGGTTGGCTACCCATGATGTTCCTATAAAAGGTGGAAACCGATTTCTCTGGATTTTCCCTTCTGGCTACCTGTTCCAGGGCATCACAAGTCCTCGAACTGTTTGAAACACGCGTGGCGCAATTGAAAATATCTAAAAAGGGTACCTGCACCTAGCCCACTCTTCTCAACCAGTTCCTGAACATCTAAAAAGCGCCCCTTGACATACACCTGCCCCAGGTATTTAATTCCTGCCTTTGGCCAGATTTCGAAATCAATTAGCGAGGCAAGTTCCGGGAGTCTTTCATTTCTCCACAGAGGGATGTATGGCGACCAAGAGTCATGGTCTCTCTCCCCTCGGTATGTGCCTACAAACTTTCTCCACACAGCCACTGTCACCGCCACAGTATCCATGTAAAATTGCATCTGATACTTCCCTTGCCTATACACCAAGTTGGACAGTGCCTCATAAGATCCCATAAGTGCGGCCTCTAATACCACCGCCGGGTTATTACAATCTGCTCTTATCCACCATCCCGCATATGATAACTGAACAGCCACATAATAAATATAGAAATCTGGCAGTGCCAGTCCTCCATCCTCATATAGAGCCTTCAGTGTAGCTTTACCTATTCTAGGGACACCCCCAAGCCAGAGAAAAGACAAAATCAGCTTATCCAAAGTGCGGAAGTGGGATTGAGGAATCATAATAGGAGCCGCTCTATATAAGTACAATAACTTTGGTAAAAGCACCATTTTAATAACATTAATGCGTCCAACTAACGTCAGCGGGAGTGACTTCCAGGCAGTCAGTTTCTTAGTTATTTCTTGCATCGTAGTAGAAAGATTAAGGGCAATGTATCTCTGTACCTCTCTATGAATCTGTATACCGAGGTATTTGAATTTGTCCAAGATCTCAAGTTGGCTCCTCGTGGTCATCACTTCAGGCTGAATCTGATCTACAGGGAATAATACTGACTTGGCCCAATTAACCCTCAGACCCGAGAAGGCGCCAAAGGTGTCTACTACATCCAAGAGCGCCTCCAGGGACAGCCCAGGATCCCAGGTAGACTATAATCATCGGCGTACAAGGACACCTTTTCTGTGACTCCTTTTACAATCCATCCCTCTATCCGTGAGTTGTTGTTAATGAGGAGAGATAAGGGCTCAATGGCCATGGCAAACAACAGAGGAGATAGAGGACACCCCTGCCTGGTTCCCCTACCAAGAGGAAACTGATTAGATAAATAGCCATTTACCAGAACTCTAGCAGTTGGCCTCCAGTATAGGATTCAAAGCCATCTCAGGAATTCAGCGGGGAAGCCCACGGACTCCAATACCCCTCACATAAATCTCCACTCCACCGAGTCGAACGCTTTTTCGTTATCAAGCGCCGCGATTACTCTGCAGCTGGAATTATCATGGGTTATCTGCAGGTTAGTTTATAGCCTTCTCAAGTTAATGTCCGTGGACTTCCCCGGCATGAAGCCCGACTGGTCCACCCCTACAATTGATAGAATGATGGAGTTAAGTCTCAGCGCCAGCACTTTTGTAAGAATTTTGACATTTATATTTATAAGAGACACATGTCGGTATGATTGGCATAACTCTGGCGGCCTACCCTGCTTATGGATCACCACTATAGTTGCTTCATATTGATAAGGGGGTAGTCGCCCACCCTCAAAAGCGTCCCTGAATACACCCTCTAGTTTGGGGCCAACCTCCTTTCCATATAGCTTAAACCATTCTGTTGGTATGCCATCTGGGCCTGGGGCTTTACTTGTGGCCATCTGCCCTACAGCTCTACTGATCTCTTCTTGAGTGATTGGTCCTGCTAGGATTTCTTTGTCTTCCTCTGTAATTGCCGGGAGAGGAACAGACCTGAGGAAGTCCTTGATTTCGGCTTCTGAGTAACTAAGTTTGGAAGAATATAAAGTCTTGTAGTATTCTGCGAATTGTTCAGCAATATCTACTGGATTAGTTACCATTTCCCCTCTTGAATGGCGAACCCCTGCAACTACCGTATTGGGAGTTTCCGTTTTGCCAAAAAGGCCAGTGCCCTACCATTTTTGTCTCCCTCAACAAACACAGTGTGACGCTGACGCAGTAATCTCTTTTGTGTGTAGTGGGTAAGATGTAGCTTATAGGCCCTCTGTACCTCCTCCACCCTGCTATTGTGGTCCTCATCTGGTACTTCTCCATAATCTAGTTCAGCCTGAGCTATCTCCACTTCCAACTCTCCCTGACATTGAGTAAGAATCTTTCTATGGGTGGCAATGGCGTGAATAAGAGTCACCCTGGTCACCGCCTTAAAGGCATCCCATTCCATCAATGGGTCCAAAGATGCCTCATTGATCTCCCAGTATCTATCAATGCTCTCCTAACTTTCCTCCCCCATCCGGTACTTGAAGCCAATTTTTGGGGGTTAAACCTCAACCGTCTCGTCGCCCCTACTATCGCCTGAGTCACCTTCACCAGCAGGGGGGCATGGTCAGAAATTCCCCAAGGTAGATATTCCACCGCTGTCACCTGGGACAGCATGTCTAGACTAGCAAATGCCAAATCAATTCGGGAGAGTGATCCCGTAGTTGCTGAGTAACACGAAAATTGCCTATCAGTCGGGTGTCTCCATCTCCACACTTCAGTGAGGTTACAGGACCCCTGCCAAACCCACTGAGGGCGGGATCATGCAACTGTCTGGGGCGCAATCTATCTAAATCCTGGTTTAATGTTGCATTGAAATCTCCCAGTAATACACCAGGGGTAGTGGGGTAAAGAGTTGAAAGTTGGTCCAGAATGGCCCCCGAAGAGGATGGCGGAATGTAAACCCTCCCCCCACACAGTACTCAAATCCCCGGATGCGCGCTCTCATCACTACAAATCGGCCGGAAGGATCTATGTGAACATGTAACAGCTGAAATGCAAGACTCTTTGTCACCAAAATTTAAACACCTCTCGCGTAATTAGAGTATACCGCATGGTAGCACGCTCCTATCTAAGGCCATAATTATTTGACCCCTAAGATGCGTTTCCTGCAGTATAACAATGTCAGGAGTATATGGCCGGAGAAAGTTGAATACTAGTGCTCTCTTGAATTTACAATTAAGGCCCCTGACATTCCAGGAGATCACCGTAAAAGTCGCCATCTCAGAAGTTCCAATGAAAGCATCTCCTTGGATAATCGGGACCCAGGCGCCGGGACACCATGCATGCCATTCGCACCCACATGCACACCACACACACTTGCAAAAACCTTAAACCTAATTATAAACAGCCCAACTCCCTCACCTCCCTGCCCATACCACCCCAACATGAATGAGCCTTATACCCTGAACTGAGTGCAGAAAGAAAACCCTCTCAACTCCTCACTCCATAGGGGAGTGGCGTTCGACTAAAACTTTCCTAGCTCACTCCCCAGAAACCTTGGGAAGAGAGCTATCCTGGAGAAAAGAAAAGAAAAAATGAGGGATAGACGTACAGCAAGTGAACAACTCCACATTTACCGCTCTACTTCAGTTGAACCAAACTGTTAACCTTATATAGAACCGTCAGGATGTTATTGGCCCACATTAACTTCTTAAACCAATCCACCCCGCATATTAAGTGAATTTCAACATAGGTAGCCTATCACCAGAGTCACTTTAAATCTAGACAACTATTTCCTCATTCAGGATATCCCTTCCTGAGGCTCCATCAGCGCCTCCTCTCCCGACGTCTGTCTAGCCAGTCAATCACTTCTTCAAGGGATGTAAAGAACAGGGTCCGGTCTTGATCCTGTACTCGCAGACGCGTGGGATACAGCATAGAGTACTTTAAACCAAGCTCTCCCAAGCGGCTTCACACAGATGTAAACTGTTGCCGTTTCTTCTGGACCTCTGTCATATAATTCCGGGTTAAAATGAGAGCCGTGATTCTATACTTGATCTCCCCCTTTTCCTAGCGGCTGCCAGAATTGCATCCCGGTCTCGATATTTAAAGAACCCCATAATGAAAGGGCGAGCAAGGGGGGGGTTCGGGTTTGGGATACGATTGCCCTTACTACAAAGAAAGGGGGAAAGAGAGTTTGGGTCCAGCAACTGGCGTATTAAGTCCCTTGATTTTTTCGGGAGCATCTCCTCCCTTTTTCGGGAGACCTAAATAGTGTTATTTCTACGACTGGGTTCCCCCGCATCCTCTACCTCTTTGCGGGATCTTAATTTTTTTGCAGCGTATAGTAATGGTGCTTGGTTTCCTTTGGTCCTCCACCCCCCAATGCGCCGTTCTCTCTGCGGTTTTTTTTTTACCGCAAGCGTTTGGCAGGGGCAAGGCTGCCATAATCTTATCAGTTCTAATGCCGCCGGGCCCGAGGCCCCTTTCTTTTGACTATGGGTCCACTGTGGGGATGCCCCCCCAGGCGGTTGGGAGTCCGGGGTTTTGCTCCCTAAACCCAACCCTGGAGAATTTACGAAAGGGGTCTCTGGGATATTGTCCCACCCGCTTTTCCCCCCACCGCACGCAACGTGGTTTCCACCAAGTCGCACCTATTCCCCCTCACTCTCTGGCTGTGCTGGCAGTTTTCCCCTGAGAGTAACAGACCCCAGCCGACTGTATTGGTTTTTGCAGCACAAAAACACTTGGCAGGGAATATCAGCTCAGTGCGGGGTCCAGAATAAAAACCCTGGATAGGTACAGGAGCCCATTTAGTCCTGGCAGAGCTAGCAGATACAGATGGGGGCCCTCCCAAGGCTTGATTTATTGACTCGGCCCCGGTCTTGCTCACAGTTTTAAAACCCTTAAAGGGGTTTTATCATTTCTTAAAAGTTCTTCGAATAAGGGACAGTGAAAACAAACAAATTTGCAATTGGATGCATTTGAAAGCTGTTTGTATTCACGTTTCCTTTTCTTGGTTTTTTTTTTCACTGATATCCGTCCTGGTCGAGTCCCCCTCCCTTTCATTTTCAGTGAGAAATATTTATTTCTTTCAGCCCCGGGCGAAATTACTGAGTTTCTCTCATCAGGTAAGGGGGCCTCCATTTTTACTTTAACAGGCAAAGAAAAAAAATACACTGAAGGCTTACACAATCAGGAATAGCACAATTTGTGTCGATCCCTGCCTGACTCAGAGTTAGGGGCCGTAGCATTTTCTCTCTCCACACCCAGCAGAAACAGACTGCAACAGATTCTACAATGAGAAAATATAACAGTTTTGTCCCGGTGCCTAACTCTCCTGCATAGAAGCGAGATCTGTGCAGTTCATAGAGCATCTCCAGCTGTGAGAGGAGAAGAGTTCAGTTGCTCAGTCTAGAATGAATGCAGCCTGTGGTATGTATACAGCTCTTACAAAATAAGACTGCATAGGGAAAGACACAGTGACATGTGGACTCAGAGAGGGGGAGGGGGGAGTCTCGGGAGCCAGCATGCACAGTGAAGGGGGGGATGATGTCACCTAGCTGGGAGGGGAAGAAACGCCCCTGCATTTCCAGAGTTGAGAAGCTGAGAGCAGTGCGAATCAGCCGAACTAAGGAAGCAATACATCTCCTTTAATGTTCAAGGGCTCAGTACTGTGAGACACGTGCAGAGACACAGTGTAGTCCTGATGACCACCAGCAATGGAAGAGGGGAGGGTTGCTTCCCCTAGTTACTCACTGATCCCAGTGCAGGCCTCACTGCTGTGCTTTATATGTCCCAAGGGGTCTAAGCTGTGCGGGGCCACTGGTACCGATCCGCTCGGCTGCACACTTTACCGAGCCGCTGCTCCTCCACCAGAGCACGATGCGCTCAGTGCAGGCATCTCCTCTCCTCTCACGCGGCCGCGGCCGTACCTGTTGTCCTGCCGGAGTGTCCCAGGCTGCGCCTCTGGCGAGTCTCTCCGGGTTCTTATCTCCTGCAGCTCCCCACTCTGCACGCCCCCGTGTCTCCGCTGCGGCCTGCTGGACCAAGCTGCCAGTCACCGATGAGGCTGGTAGGTATTCCTCCTCTGCGATCCCCACTGTATCTCAGAGGCCGTGGCAAGAAACTAAGATGGCCACCTTTCCCGCCACCACTGCAGGTCTCCTCCGCCACCAAAGCTTGCCCGGTTACAGCTTCTGGCTTTCTGTTGCGGGCACCGACCTTCCAGGGGTCTTCTACCGTCTGTCCACCGCTCAGGGGAACCGATCTGGGCCAGGAATAGTCCGGTTAACAGGATAATCTCAGGATGCTAGACGGAGCTCACCAGCTGCACGTCCTCACTCCATGCCAGCAGGCCACGCCCCCCGGACTGTACCCATCTTGCCCCTTGCATACCTCAACCAAGAGGTGTAAATAGAGAAGCCTTGGACCCCATAGCAAACTTCTGGAAGAGGCCCCCCGCCTTCCCGACCATGAACATTTACCATAACCTCTTAAGTCATGCAGTTACTAGATAATACAAGGAGTTATTACCTCACCATAGATATCATCATCATACAGCTACCAAACAAATCCCACTATACTAAGATGAACATTACCAATAACACTACTACATAAGGACCTGATTACACCACCAGAGCAAGACCACAAATTACCACCAAATACTGACTGAATAATACCCCTATACTATAACTGAATAAAGATCAGAATACAAAGACCAATATTATCGCCATATAGGGTGGCACGTATGAACAGTGCTGAACCAGATATCAGGCGCCTTTGCAGCCTGATATCAGGCGCAGCCCCGTTCACTCCATTTTTTAGTGTGCCGCACGGCATTATCGGGTGCATTACATGGTACCCGTGGCACTTTGCAATGCGCCCGATCTCAGGGTGTGTGTGGGAGGCGGGGTGCACTAGAATCATAGTGAAGCTATAGATTTATAGCTTCGCTACAGCATTTCTAGGAGCATTACAACTGGAACAGGTACACCACTTTCAAAGTGGTATACCTGAGCCAGAACTGTCGTACAAGCGCTAGAATGCACCTGATTTATGATCTGCTGTAGAGCGGGTTCATAAATCGGGCACATTCTAGCCTATTATTAGGTGTATGAAATTTGGCGTTAACACGGCAAATTTCATACATGCTGCCCATAGTGACCATATAGTTGTAGATACATGTATTTAGACTCTGCAGACATATAAATGATTACAGTGCAGTTACATTTAGTGACTCAAAGGTGACGTTTCTCTGGTGGGTCGTTGACTTTCCCTATTGTTCTTTATCTGGTCCAGACCTTCCTGATTACTTCTCCCGTCCACCACATGTCCCTGCAGATTTGGACATAAATATCTTAGAATCCTCACTTTTCCAGCACCTCACTCCCTGCCCCCCCCCCCCCCCTCTCTACAAACTCCCATAGCTTAGAGGCAAAATCGTCCTAGTATATGGTGTGAAAGCAACACGAGCATTCATCCTCTAGAGATTGCTTTACAGCTATAGCCTATGCTCCTCAGAATCTTGTTATCAGGTAGGTAGGCCTTAAGTAGATTGGTAGGCTTCAGGTAGGTAGTAGTTAGGCCCCAGGTAGGTAGGTAGATTGGATCTAGGTAGGTAGGCAGTAATTAAGCAGATGTCAATTAGGTAGGTAGGCTACAGGTAGGTAGGTAGTTAGGCCCCAGATAGGTAGAAAGCCCCCAGGTAGGTAGGTAGGCTGTAGGTGGACCGCATGTAGCTAGGTAGATAGGCTATAGGTGGGGCTCACATAGGTAGGTAGGTAAATAGGCTATAGGGAGCCCCAGATAGGCAAGCAGGCTTTATGTAGCATACAGGGGCCATATAGGCATGCAGAGTTTGGGTAGGGTATAAGGGCCATATAGGTAGTCAGTCAGGGTTTAGGGAAGTTATAGGGGCCATATAGGTAGTCAGTCAGGGTCTAGGAAGGTTATAGGGGCCCATACAGGTAGTCAGCAGGGTTTAGTGGGGGGGTTATAGGGCTCATATAGGTAGGCAGGCAGGGTTTTGGAAGGCTATAGGGGGCTCATATAGGCTGGCAGGCAGGGTTTAAAAGGTTATAGGGGCCCATATAGGTAGGCATTGTTAGGGGGTATAGAAGCCCATATAGGTAGGCAGGCAGGGTTTAGGGGCGCTATAGGGGCACATACAGGTATTCAGGCAGGGCTATACGGCGCATATAGGGGTCATATAGTCAGGCAGGGTTATAGGAGGCATATAGGGGCCATATAGACAGGCAGGGTTATATGGGGCATATAGGCCATATAGAGTGGCAGGCAGGGTTTAGCCTCGAAGTGTTAAAAAAAGAATGAAATAACTTATTTACCTCTCTCCACGCTCCCATGATGTGACCGCACAGCTGGATGGCGAGCCTCTGAGCCCGGCACGGGCGGCGTGATGATGTGACGTCATCGTGCTGTCCACGTCAGCACTGAGGGTCGGCGCTTGGTAAGCTTAAGACCTAAGTCCTTAAGACGGATTAACAGAGTGGAGTGCCTGCTAATACCGGGCACTCGGACTCCTGCTTCTGAACACTTGGGGGACAGGGCCCGGGAATTTAAAGTACTGAAATCAGGGCTAATATTTATTTTGCACAATTTGCATTATATTTATTAGTGTTGTGCAACTTTACAATAAATTTGGTGCGTGCATAACCGTAGGAGTTAAAATCTAGATTCAATTTGCAACAATTTTAATAAATGTGAGTCAATAAATTAAAAAAGTATAACTCAACTGTACAGAGTGGGAATCATATGAACAGACCCCTCAGGAGTACAAAAGAGCTGTCACCTGTCATTGTAATGCCTCCCTGCAGTGATAAAGAGATGATTCTGAAAACTGATCTGAGTAAAACAGAAAGTGTGTTTATTGCGCAGTAAATATGTGTATTATTGTTATTCTGCGGGTCAACATGATTACGGTGATCCAAATTTATACAGGTTTTTTTTTGTTGTTTTAGTAGTTTAAAAAAAAAAAAGTTACTTTGCAATGCCATGTTCTAGTTGAAATCTGTTCAGGATATACTTTTTATACTTTTGTTTCCTGCTGACATAATTGAAATCTACTTACATAACTATTTGGAGCTGTTCACAGATGATATCCTTTTATTAAAGTAAAATAAAGAAAACAGAAGACGGGAGAGACATAGCGTTTGAATCAGGGACCAGAAGAAAGTGAGTTGAGGCTTTTTAGGAGTTGCCTATTAGATTTTTTGAGGAACTGAATAATCCCATTAATGGGTTAAAGAGCTATTCCCCACATGATGATAGGCTATCTTATTCTAATGAATAGGGGTGTTATCTCTGTCATGCCATCTCATCCTTGGACTGAAGCGTTACTCCCAGTCACCCACTGTGCAGGGAACTGTAGCACATCTCCATTCTGTGCTGACTTATTTCCATATGTGTAATTCAGTAGGAAATGTGTTTTTGTAGTTAAAACTCTAGTTCCACTGTATAGACATAGATGTAAAAGGTAACATGCAGAACACCTGCAGCCTCCACTGAGTTTAACATACAGTATAACAAAGTGCAGTTAGTTCCTAAGCTTCCTCTAGTGGCTTAAGGTAGCTAACATGTTATCTTTTAAATCTGTCCATGCAGATGATTTGTAGATCTGTATCAGAAACACAGAGCAATGACCGCTGTAAAAATATTTTTCAAAATGAATCAGCACATAATATCGAGGCTATTTTGTTAGCGGTTTAATAGTTAGCCTGATGTTCCAAGTCAGACATTCACTTCAAAGTTTTTTTTTAATTATTTGTTATCAAACAGACCTTTGATTGTTGAACATTTTTGGAAAATATTTTCTTGACTACATATAATCGTTCAGACAGAAAAACGATATTAGGGAAAATTATAACAATCTCACAGAAAAATAAACAAATCCCTAAAATCAATAAATCTTTATTGATATACTTTTAAAATACCCTTTATTTCAAAAACATATATAATGGCCTCAAAAACTATTTTCCTACCTATGAGACTTTAAATACTAATTTGGTCACCATGACACTCAAAAACATGTAGAAATGGATATATAGGGCTAGATAACAAATGTGCATATAAAGCTGGATAACACATGTGCATATATCACCCGACAGTTACCGAAATTCAATAGCAAAAAGTAGATATCGGATACACTCACGGTACTGTAGATCTCCCGAAGTTCCAAAGTCCAGCAAGTATGATGGCTGCACAATTAATAGGATCAGGACACAATATAGTCCAAAAAAAATGAGATACATGAATTTTTTATCTTGAGCCTAAATAGGCAGAGCACTCGTCCCGAAAGGGACGACCCCACCCCTCGACGGCTAACCCTAAAATAGACCAATTGTATCACGATCCCCCCCAAAAAATATATTTATCAGTCTCAAAAGGATTATTAAATCCGTATCAAAAAGACAGTACAAAAATATACATGAGAAGATAACAAACGAAAAAATAAAAAATCCTGACGCGTTTCCCCATTTAATGGTTCATCAGGGGACGATATGTGATGTGTGATAACGCCAATTATGGCATGATGAGGCCATAACCCTAAATTACCAAAGTCCTCAATGTAAAGGATAGACTCTTCCCATTTCCCTTCATGTTATCCAATTGTAATCCTATAATTAGGGAAATAAACACACACTTACCTATCATAATATCGCAAACTACAAAAGCAAAACATCGCGTTTGCGCACCGCATACAGTAAGACGCCAAGCACATGTCGGTCCCGCCCGGAAGCCAGAAGCAACCGGAAACCGCCTCCGAGATGCAATGCGCGTGCGCAAAGGCGGATGTGGCTTCCGCCCAAACCAAAGATCTGGTACACTATCACTGCGCATGCGCAGACCAGAATGCGTTCCAAAGACCGGAAATGAAGGTAGTGATATAGTAGATGGATACATAATATTACAATAAATTTTATATTTAATAACCGAGAGATCAGGAATACAAGATACTGTATACGGTAATGTGATATTAAGAGAAGCTATCAAAATTCAAAATAAAAAAGATAAATACAGATAATAACGATATTCATAAATCGAGGTTATACCAAAAAACATGGCATGATAGCCTCTAAGCTAGATACTTGCCCTCAATTACAATCCAGTAACTGGTCAAAAATATATATGAAGGCCAGGAAGGAATTCACAGAAAGCAACCAAACTGCAACGATTCATTAAGGCCTTTGTGGGCAACCGTCTGTAATCTGAATATCCATCAGTTTCTTTTCTGAGTAACCTGGTATCCCAGTCGCCCACACTTGATGACTTTCTCACTACTTCAATGATAGTAAATTTTAATTGTGTAGAGTCATTGGAATGATATTCACAGACATGTCGGGCTACTGGTGTGTCCCTCCTGTGCCTAATATCACCCAAGTGTTCCCCCACTCTTCTCCTAAATTGCCCTTTTGTCTTTCCCACGTATCCCAAAGGGCAGGTGCAACTGCATAAATATAGGGCTCCCTCACTCTTGCAATTGGAGAAGTCCCTCTTCAAGAATATCCGTTCAGAATGATAATTGGCAAAGGTCTTAGATTGCTCAATAAAAGGACATGCCACACAGTTATCCCCACAGCGGAATGTACCCACTGGTTGTCGATCTAGCCAGGTACCTTGTTTTTTTTTCGGGGACTGTACAAGCTGTGCACTAATCTATCCTGTAATGATCTCCCCTTTCTGAAGGTAATTTGAGGGGTCACTGGGAGGATATCCACAAGATCAGAATCTGATCTCAAAATACCCCAATATTTTTCAATACATGCTCTAACTTTCCCGTGACCTTGATCAAAATTGGCAATGATTCTCATATGTTGAGATGACAAACAATCCCTGGTTTTTATGCATTACCCAAGATACATAAAGGATTGGTACCATTAAAGGGACATCCAATCTTATCAGGTAATGACTCGTTTTCTCAGAATGTAAGCATATACATTGATAAAATATTGAAAGATTTTGTATATGCCTTACCGTCGTTTATTAAGGACACCCCTGATTTACTCAGGAGACTGGATGGGCTTACTATTGAGAGTGACACAAAATTAGCCTCAATCGATGTTGAGGCTCTTTACATCAGTATCCCACATAACTGTGGGATACGTGCTGTGGAGTATTTTCTCTCTACGAGAGGAACGCACCTAATTCAGCATAACCAATTTGTTGTACAACTTATTCAGTTCGTCTTGAACCACAATTATTTCATCTTTAATGGGAAGACCTACCACCAACTCAGGGGTACAGCTATGGGGAGCCCGTGTGCGCCCTCATATGCAAATTTATTCCTGGGCTGGTGGGAGGCAACTATTGTTTTCACTGACAATACCGTACCCCATACAGACAACATCTTGTTTTGGGGTAGGTATATTGACAATATTTTTATTTTGTGGAACGGGACTACTGAATCTTTTCATGATTTTGTGACAGCTTTGAATGAGAACAACATCGGCATGAAATTTACTTCTGCCATAGACGACTTTCGTTTGCCTTTCCTGGATCGTTACATCCTGAAGGACAGATCAGGTAATTTACATACCAAGACTTATCGAAAACCCACTGCAAAAAATAGTTTGCTCTGATGGGAAAGCCATCATCCCAGATGCATAAAAAAAGGGGATCCCAAAAGGACAGTTTCTGCGTATTCACAGAAACTGTTCTAGAAGAGGTGATTACCTCTTCCAAGCAAAGGATCTTAAGGAACGCCTTATTGACTGTGGCTATCCTGAGGAAGTGAGAGAGGGGGCATTCACTAATGCTCTTGAACGTGATAGATCGAAGTTACTTAATACTGTTGACAATGTGGATTGTTTGTCATCTCAACATAGGAGGATCATTGCCAATTTTGATCAAGGTCACGGGAAAGTTAGAGCGTGTATTGAAAAATATTGGGGTATTTTGAGATCAGATTCTGATCTTGTGGATATCCTCCCAGTGACCCCTCAAATTACCTTCAGAAGAGGGAGATCATTATGGGATAGATTAGTACACAGTTTGTACAGTATCTGAAAAAACAAGGTACCTGGCTAGATTGACAACCAATGGGTACATTCCGCTGTGGGGATAACTGTGTGGCATGTCCTTTTATTGAGCAATCTAAGACCTTTCCAAATTATCATTCTGAACGGATATTCTTGAAGAGGGAGTTCTCCAATTGCAAGAGTGAAGGAGTCATATATTTATGCAGCTGTACCTGCCCTTTGGGATACGAGGGAAAGACAAACACCCAATACAGGAGAAGAGTGGGGGAACACTTGGGTGATATTAGGCACAGGAGGGACACACCAGTAGCCCGACATGTCTGTGAATATCATTCCAATGACTCTGCGCAATTAAAATTTACTATCATTGAAGTAGTGAGAAAGTCATCAAGGGGGGGCGACTGGGATACCAGGTTACTCAGAAAAAAAAATGAATGGATATTCAGATTACAGACGGTTGCCCACAAAGGCCTTAATGAATCGTTGCAGTTTGGTTGCTTTCTGTGAATTCCTTCCTGGCCTTCATATATATTTTTGACCAGTTACTGGATTGTGATTGAGGGCAAGTATCTAGCTTAGAGGCTATCATGCCGTGTTTTTTGGTATAACCTCAATTTATGAATATCGTTATTATCTTTATTTATCTTTTTTATTTTGAATTTTGATAGCTTCTCTTAATATCACATTACCGTATACAGTATCTTGTATTCCTGATCTCTCAGTTATTAAATATATAATTTATTGTAATATTATGTATCCATCTACTATATCACTACCTTCATTTCCGGTCTTTGGAACGCATTCTGGTCTGTGCATGTGCAGTGATAGTGTACCAGATCTTTGGTTTGGGCGGAAGTTACATCCGCCATTGCGCACGCGCATTGCATCTCGGAGGCAGTTTCCAGTTGCTTCTGGCTTCCGGGCGGGACCGACATGTGCTTGGCGTCCTACTGTCTGTGGTGCACAAGTGCGGTGTTTCGCTTTTGTAGTTTGCGATATTATGATAGGTAAGTGTGTGTTTATTTCCCTAATTATAGGATTACAATTGGATAACATGGAGGGAAATGGGAGGAGTCTATCCTTTATATTGAGGACTTTGGTCATTTAGGGTTATGGCCTCATCATGCCATCATTGGCGTTATCACACATCACATATCATCCCCTGATGAACCATTGAATGGGGATACGCGTCGGGATTTTTGATTTTTTTCATTTGTTATCTTCTCATGTCTATTTTTGTACTGTCTTTTTTTTTTATACGGATTTAATAATCCTTTTGAGACTGATAAATATATATTTTTTGGGGGATTGTGACACAATTGGTCTATTTTAGGGTTAGCCGTCGAGGGGTGGGGTCGTCCCTTTCGGGACGAGTGCTCTGCCTATTTAGGATCATGATAAAAAATTCATATATCTAATTTTTTTTTGGACTATATTGTGTCCTGATCCTATTAATTGTGCAGCCATCATAATTGCTGGACTTTGGAACTTCGGGAGATCTACAGTACCATTAGTGTATCTGATATCTACTTTTTGCTATTGAATTTCGGTAACTGTCGGGTGATATATGCACATGTGTTATCCAGCTTTATATGCACATTTTTATCTAGCCCTATATATCCATTTCTACATGTTTTTGAGTGTCACGGTGACCAAATTAGTATTTAAAGTCTCATAGGTAGGAAAATAGTTTTTGAGGCCATTATATATGTTTTTGAAATAAAGGGTATTTTAAAAGTATATCAATAAAGATTTATTACATAGTTACATAGATAGACACATGTCCATCAAGTTCAACCAAGGGTGGGGAAAATGTGGGTGAAGGGAGAGAGACAAGGACATTAAGCACAGCCTCACCACTGGTTAATGCCCTGGAACCCACACGGCAAAAACCAATCTGCTACAGTGGAGACCCTATCTCTGACCCCAGAGCCCCCACCAGCCAAGATCCAAAATTTTTAAACATGCTACGTATGCATTAATATTCTTTAGTTCCAGGTAGGTTTCCTAAGCCTTTCTTAAAAACTCTCTACAGTTCCTGCTCTGACTAGCTCACTGGGCAGGCTATTCCACAGACTCACAGTTCTTACAGTGAAGAACGCTCTTCTCCTCTGGAGATTGAATCCTTTTTTCTCTAGTCGAAGGGAATGTCCCCTTGTCTTTTGAGGGGGCTTCACTTGAAATAATTTTTCCCCATACTTTTTGTAGGACCATTTATATATTTAGATAAATTAATCATGTCCCCCCCAAAGCCGTCTTTTCTCAAGACTAAATAAGGTCAATTCTACTAACCTCTCCTCATAACTAAGATGCTTCATTCCCTTTATAAGTTAAGTTTGTACTCTCTCTAGTTCCATTACATCTCTTCTATAAACTGGGGCCCAGAACTGAACAGCATATTGTTTTAAGGGATTTGTTTATTTTTCAGTAAGATTCTATATATAATCGGGAAAGGGAACCCTGAATAAAACTGTCACTGCCCCAAAATGGCAATCTGCCCGTAGGGCTTGCAACCCACTGGAGTATACGGCACAGGTGACATGAAAATTTAATTACGCTGCTTGCACCAGGTGTAGCATAACTACGCAGGTGCGTGATGGCATCACATGAAAGGTGAGCATTATTAAATTTTTAATCAGGGGCCTATATACCTACTTAACTACTGGAGGGACCCATAGACCAACCAACCTATTGAGATGACCTATATACCTACCAATCTACTATAAGTCCTCTATACCTAGCTATCTATTAGGGGAATCTATATACCTACCAATCTACTAAGGAGAACCTATATACCTACCAACCTACTGGGCCCCTATATACCTACCAACCTACTGAGGGTCCTATATACCTGCCAACTTACTGGGGGTACCTATATACCTACCAACCTACTAGGGGGAACTATATATATAACCACCTACTAGGGGGTACATATATACCTACCTACATACTCCGGGACCTGAATAACTACTAACCTACTAGGGGGGACCTTTATAACTTTCAACTACACCTAGAAAACTACTATGGGACATATGTACCTACATAACTACTGGGGTGACCTATATACCTACACTACCGTTCAAAAGTCTGGGGTCACTTAGAAATTTCCTTATTTTTGAAAGAAAAGCACAGTTTTTTTTTCGTGAAGTTAACGTTAAATGAATCAGAAATACATTCTATAAATTGTTAATGTGGTAAATGACTATTCTAGCTGCCAACGTCTAGTTGTTAATGCAATATCTACATAGGTGTATAGAGGCCCATTTCCAACAAACATCATTTCCAGTGTTCTATGGGTACATTGTGTTTGCTAACTGTATAAGAAAGCTATTGGATATTTTGAAACACCCTTGAAAATCCTTGTGCAAGTATGTTTTGCACAGCTGGGAAAACAGTTTTGCTGATTAGAGAAGCTATAAAATGACTTTCCCTTTTAGCTAGTTGAGAATCTGGAGCACTACATTTGTTGGATCGATTAAACTTGCAAAATGGCCAGAAAAAGAGAACTTTCATGTGAAACTCGACAGTTTATTCTTGTGCTGAGAGATGAAGGCTATTCCATGCGAGAAATTGCCAGGAAACTGAAGATTTCCTGCAATGGTGTATACTACTCTCTTCAGAGGAGAGCACAAACGGGCTCTAACGAGAGTAAAAAGAGAAGTTGGAGGCCCCGCTGCACAATTGAGCAACAAGACAAGTACATTAGAGTCTCTAGTTTGAGAAACCGATGCCTCACAGGTCCTCAACTGGCAGCCTTATTAAATAGTATCCGCAAAACACCAGTGTCAACATCTACAGTGAAGAGGTGACTTCGGGATGCTGGCTTTCAGGGCAGAGTGACAAAGAAAAATCCATATCTAAGACTGGCTAATAAAAGGAAAATATTAATATGGGCTAAAGAACACAGTCATTGGACAGAGGAAGATTGGAAAAAAGTGTTATGGACAGACGAATCGAAGTTTGAGGGTACCTACAGTTGAAACCAGAAGTTTACATACACTATATAAAAAGACACATATGCATGTTTTTCTCACTATCTGACATGAAATCAGAATAATCCTTACCTGTTTTAGGTCAATTAGGATTACCAAAATTATTTCTATTTGCCAAATGCCAAAATAATGAGAGATATTTTTTTAAGACATATTTATTACTTTTTGCAGAGTCAAAAGTTTACATACACTAGGATTACTATGCCTTTAAACAATTTGGGACAGCCGATATGATGATGTCATGTCTTTGGAAGCTTCTGATAGGTTTATTGGCAACATCTGAGTTAATTGGGGACACACCTGTGGATGTATTTTGATCACACACTAGAAACACACTGCTTCTGTGTGAATCATCATAGGAAAGTCTAAAGAAATCAGCCAAGATATCAGGAAGAGAATTGTGGACTTGCACAAGTCGGGTTCATCCTTGGGTGCAATTTCCAAATACCTGAAGGTGCCTTGTTCATCTGTACAAGCAATTATACACAAGTACAAACAAGATGGGAATGTCCAGCAATCATTCCACTCAGGAAGGAGACCGGTTCTGTATCTCAGAGATGAACGTGCTTTGGTCCAACATGTGCATATAAACCCAAGAACTAAAGCAAATGACTAGATATGGGCTAATTTCTCTAAAATTCCCTGTGCACTTACAGGGGCAAAACTGACCAAAAAACTGAAGCAGGAATGCAGCCTGATAAAGTCATGGCAGCGCCAGCTGGAAAAAAAACAAGCTGAGGGCTAAGATCCTACCATAGCGTCAAAGAACACAGTAGTAGGTTACTGGAGCCACCACAGATCGCAGCACAGTAAGGGGACGATGGCAATAGCCACGCCAGGGAGCGGAATCTAAGTAGGTCCCGGTTTTCACCAGAGCCCGCCGCAAAGCGGGATGGACTTGCTGCGGCGGGAGTCTACCAGGTCGTTACCCCTGACGTGACTTGCTTGCGGTGGCAGCTGAGGTGTAGCGAGGTACAAAATCGTAAGGCAAACTCGGAGTTGGAGACAAGCGTAAGGTCAGAACAGCCGGAAAGGATCGTGGTCAAGGGACGGAGGCAAGAGGTACGGTACACGGATATGACAGACGAGGCTCAAGGAGGAGACGGAGGTGGTTTTTCCTGTCTGTAATTTGGACATACGATTCTCATTCTTCATACTGAAGAAGCTCATTCCAAGCCAGTTTTGCAGAATTTGCTTGTGCTTCACCATTCCAGTTTTGTACTAAATTCAATCACTAATGGCACCGGATGCAAAATAAGCACCGAAAACATTCCCTGTAGTTAGGATCTCCTTCAATTCCATACGCTGCATTTCAACAAATTGGTGTCACGCAGAAACTGGATTCAAACTACCACGTTTACACTTCATAATAAATAGCGTTGGAACTTAATAAAGAAGCTTATGGAGGTAGAATTGCCTTGGCCAAAAATGGTTTCGGAACATTAGCAAACTGACTACGGAGGATTTCTCTATAGTACTTTAGTTTGTCCTCCCTCTCATCAGCTGGAAAAAAGGCTCCCATTTTGGACTGGTAGCGAGGGTCCAAGAGAGTGGAGAGCCAGAAGTCAACCCTCTGTTGGATGGTGACTATTCAGCTGTCACTAGCTAGGCAAATCAGCCTGCTGCGGGCCATGTGCGCAAGTGATTCTGAGGGACTCCCTGCCTCCATCTCCACTGTATACGGCCACAGTGCTTGGGAGTGCTTGAGGGACAGTGGCACAATGACAGAGTGTGGAGGGCACGGCAGCAGCCACAGCAGCAGCATGAGGTCAGAGAGAGGCACAATGACACAGTGTGGAGGTGACGGCATCAACAGCAGCAGCTGAGGTCAGATGACACAGTGTGGAGGTGGCACAAACAGGAGTAGGCCACAGAGTGGCACAATCACACAGTATGGAGATGGCAGCAACATCAGGAGTCCACAGAGTAGCACAATGACAGAGTGTGGAGGTCACGGCAGCAGCAACAGCATGAGGTCAGACAGTGGCACAATGACATTCTGGAGGTGGCAAAAAGAGGAGTAGGCCACAGAGTTGCACAATGACAGAGTGTGGAGTTCATGGTATCAGCTACAGCAGCAGCATGAGGTTAGACAGTGGAACAATGACTTTCTGGAGGTGGCAAAATCAGGAATAGGCCACAGAGGGGCACAATGACAGAGTGTGGAGGTCACGGCAGCAGCCACAGCAGCAGCATGAGGTCAGACAGTGGCACAATGACACAGTGTGGAGGTCACGGCACAGCAGCAGCAGCATGAGGTCATAGAGTGGCACAATGACAGAGTGTGGAGGTGGGTGGCAATACCAGTCCCTGGTAAAGATGGTGGTAGGCAGATGGAGAAACTGGCAGCAGATGTGTGGCATCCTGTGGACAAGCTGGTTCTCCTTGGGGTAACGATGGCCACCGCCGCACTGAACACCTGCTCTGATGCCACACTACTGGCCGGGCAGGACAGCTTCTCCACTGCAAACTCGGCAATGTTGTGGCCACACACATCCAGTTTGGCTGCCAAGTAGTCCAGCAGATCTTCTTACTGGGGTGGCAGAGTGCATCTGGACCGGGAGTGAGGGCCCAAAAGAGAAACCGCTCCCTTCTGCAGAGGTGGTGGAGCCTTGACTGGTGCAATGGCATGAGTGCCATGGGCGTGTGTGCTGTGGCGGCCCAGGATGAACCACCACATTTGAGCCAGTTTCTCCGGGCCCAAACCGGATGTTGACGCTGCATGTGTTGCTGCGGGGGCCTTTGTTGCCAACGTTAGCTCCCTGACATGTTTCACTTTTGCTGAAAAAGATTCCACATATACCCAATTCGGTCCCCCGGTCCCTTAGCAAAGAACTGCCACACCGCCGAGTAGCTGATTTTACCGCCAACGTCCGCAATGAGTGATTTACTACCGCCGCTGCTCCCTGAGCCCCTGTGCGCTAATTTCTTGGACCTGTGAAGTGGGTTTTTTACCCGTGGCCGTTTGGCTCCCGACCTCACACTGCTGCTACCCTGCTGATCACATTTCCCATTGCTGGTGCGCGCTGCCTGAGGCGCAAGCTGACGCCTCTTCCCCTGATGATGTTTGAAGCCCTTGCTTCACCCGGTCCCAAGTGCGGTAAAGTACTCATCATTGATTATTGTTTGATTTTCCTGCTGTCTCCTCAACGGTTTGATATGCAGGGCTGACCCCTCAAAAACATGACCTCCCATGCCACTCTCCAATCTATTATTGCCGCCTACTGCAAGAAGCAGGGGATGTTGGCCACATTTTACGCTGCCAAGTAGTGCTGGGCTGTCTCCTAAATTGTTCATCCTCGCTGTATAGTGGCGCTGAGCCCAGACCACATAGTAGATCTCTGCCAGAGGGAACCAGATGGGACAGAGGCGGGATGAGGACAGGTGAGGGCCGCTTACCCGCTCCCGGGCCATGACAAGTAAGGGTTGTGTCTGACGTTCCCACTGACTCTTGGCTGGGGTTGTCAGATGTCATCTGGGAGGATGTGGATGACCTAGTCAAAACCAAACAAGAACCCTTGGGTTGTGGTCAACAACGGCGCTAGATGAACCAGCAGTTCTGGCTCACCGAGTGACCCCTGCTGCGACGTCCCTTACTGTTTTTGCGACCTGTGCCTGCTCCCGTAATGTTTGTGCCACTGCCATGCATGTGAAGAGCCTGCCACTCTCTGTCTGACATACTGTTTGTTCAAAAAAAAGGGCTCTGTTTAATGAAGATATCTGTATATGATAAATACACCCTTTATTTGACTCCAAAAGAACCATAATCGGCTTGTGTTACCCTAGGATATAATTTGCGCTCCCCCCACGGGCAGGTAAAATTTACTTGTTTGCGCTGTTTAAAAACTCTGTGTATTTAACTGAATAGATAAGCGCAAACAGGCTTAATTAACCTTCGGATATGAATTATGCTACAGGAAAAATTTCTTCTTTGCCGTTGAAAAACACTGTTTCTTTTACTGACTACAACAGCAGAAACACGCTTAATTAAACCTTGGATCTAAATTGCGCAAAAGAAATGAGCTGCCAAAAATTACCAGCTAAGTAGCATGTTAAAACGACGTGTATTTTACTGACCACAACAGCAGAAAAAAACGTAATTAACCTTCAGATATGATTTATGCTACAGGCAAAATTTCTTCTTTGGCGTTTCGAAAAAAAACTTTCTTTTAATGACTACAATAGCACAAAGACGTTTAAGTAGCCCTTGGATCTAAACTGCACAAAAGACATAAGCAGCCAAAAATTAACTGGTATTTGGATTGTAAAAACGCTGTTTCTTTAACTGAATACAACAGCAACAACAAGCTTAGATAACCCTTGGATATTCAATGTGCTCCAGAACTGAGCAGATAGCATTAAAATGTATATGCAGTTGAATTGGACACACACTGGACTTCAATTCCAATACCCGACAAAATCAAAATTAGAACGTAAGAGAAGCAGTCTCTGAGAAAAGCGGTGACACCCCTCCCCCCAAAAAAATTGCTGTATAAAAGGCCTTTCTTTTGTGTGAGATCTCCAATACTGGAGCTGCAGCAGCTACAACACGGCACAGAGAGAGCAGTGTGAACTGCCAGCATGGCGTCCGGACTTATATAGTGAGGTGACGTCACAGAATCCCGCCGGTCTCTGATTGGCTTCATCTCTGCATTTAGGCTACACCTTTCTTCCTCCCAGAGTTCTTTGCCCCATGTAACGCCATGTGCTCGCAGCCATTTTAGCAATTAAAAACACGCTTCGTTCCCGCGAATCACCCCAAACTTCAACTTCGTTCAGAATAGAAGTTTTCCTGAAATTCTAAACGAATTCCACTTCATTAGAATCGATTCGCCCATCTCAACAAAAGACCTTGTGAAGATGCTGAGAAAAGCAAGTAAGAGTGTGTCGTTATCCACAGTGAAATGAGTACTGTATCAACAAGGGCTGAAAGGCTACTCTGCCAGGAAGAAGCCATTGCTACAAAAAAAACAGAAAAGCCAGATTAATGTTTGCAAATGCACACAGGAACAAAGGCCTACATTTTTGGAGACATGTCCTGTGTTTTTTCAGACACGGTGATACCAAATATGTGTAACTTTTTTATTATTTTATTTCTTTTATTTGTAAAATGGCGAAAAGGAGGTGATTTGAACTTTTAATATTTTTTTTTGATACTTTAAAACTTTTTTTTTTACTTTAACTGTGAGTACCCCTAGGGCGCTTCACCACTAGGTGGTGCGATCATTTATACAGCCTAATGCATTGCATAGACAATGCATTAGGGTGTACCAAGATGGCGGTTTCCCCACTTGCTGCCTGGGGCCGGAAGTGGGGCAAACGAGAAAATGGCAGTGATGGAAGTCTTCACATGTTCAGCCATTGGATCCCCGCAGCTCCAATAGGAGTGAAGAACGGTGTGCGGCACACAATTAGCTGCTAACACCTGGCGGCTGTGTAGTGGGGTCGCGCTGTGATACTGCTGCACAACTCCTTAATGCCACCACAAAGTGCCCATACATCCAGGTGGGTTACGGAGTTAAATATTGTTATTATTGCTGATACTGGTCTTGGCATACAGTTTAGCTAGTAACTGCTACACCAGCGTGCACCTTTATACTCATTTTTCAAAATGGATGTACTGAACAAATTTTGTTTTTAGACTGTTTGGGAAAATGGCTGGCCCCCATTTCGGTTTTTGAACTTCACTCATCAGATCAGATCAGAAACAGCTGTGGAGAAATGAAAGCTAAGCCCTGATTGGTTGCTATGGGCAACTAAGACATTCTTACTGTTAGACAGTTTTGATAAATCAGGCCCAGTATGTGGAAAATGAACAGTTGGTTTTGGTACATGTCTTTGGAACACCTAACTATTTTCCTAGTAGATTGTATTTGTTCATGGTCAATTTTGGTTAATCATTTTTAATTGAATTGATATTGTAAGAAAGGTCGAGTTCAGCAGTCCAGACAAAAGGTTACTTAATACAATGGATTCTACTTAAACATTTATCAAATATATTATGCATTTAAGAGATAGTGGTGTAGACAGCCTTCGTTTGTGTTGTTTGAGATATGTTGGCTCAACTTGTTACATTAATACATTTCCCACAACAGCTGTGGATTATACATTTTTTCCTTCTGCTTCTTTAGAAATAAATTCTACATTTTATTAAACCAAAGAAATTGTGATTATTTACAGTAATGATGTTAACGATCTTGTATTTCCACAATCATTAATTATTACATTTTCATTTTAATTTATACCTCTCTGTACAATAACAGAAATGTATGACCAAGAGAAAAGCAGAGCTACAACAACGTCATGGTGACGCACTTTTATAACAATGGTATGTATCTGAAATTGATTTCCAGCTTTAAAATGAGGTTCAAATATATTCTGTTCTTTTCTTTCGTTTTTTAAAGGAATCTTTCTATTGAAGAATTTTGCAGAATTAAATTACACAATTGTTAAAGGGGTTGTCTCACTACATCGATTCATTTTACCTCAGTCCTGTTTTCTCGGTTTCATTTTGAATTCAAGGGCGTGTTTACTGGCTCCTACTAGGCTGCAGTAGAAGCCAGGTCTGTAGCTATAGCAACCAGTGCTGGCAGCCTATCATGAGAGATCAAACAGGTCATCAAAAAGTTAATATAATTATCAGGATTACAGCGGGTACATTAACATAATTGGAATTATAAGCCATGGAAATACAGAAAAGAAAAAGATGTGAACAGGCTGTTGGGAGATAAGATGCATCTGAACTTTTTGATGTTTAATTTATTAGTCTTTGCCCTTACTGAATCAAAAATGTATTTTTTTTTGTCAAGGTTTTTTTTGGTATTTTTCACCTGTTATTTCTTTATCGTCTAATTCCCATGAGTTACAAATGCATCTTCCATAATGATGTATTCTCGTAGGTTAGGTTTCTATCTTGTCTAATGCTTCAGAGGGCCTAGAGCCCTATTCAGCTGTTCTCTTCTGTACTAATGTCATGAAAATTTTAAAATCTACTCCTGTCTGTTTAAAGGATTTTGCTTGTTTTTCTCTATATCATAGGGTTTTAAGTCTGTTCATGCTTAACAGAAAAAGCATCTGATAAATCACTTTCTCAGCATTGGGAATTACCTGTCTTTTCGTAGCAAACTTATGTTTGTCAGGTTATGACAAACCAGGCATATCTCATCAATTTTCAGAGAGTATTTACAAGTTAATAAATAACCAACTGCTAGGTCTTTGCACGATTAGAAGGGCAAGTAATAGCCCTACATGCTTATGGAGCAGCTGAGTTTGCATTGGTGACCAAGACAGAGAAACAGTTGCTGGTAAGTAACATGTGTGTCTTTTTACATACAGTCTTGCTTTATTTTCTTGATGTAGTCATTTGGTAGTTTGAAAAAATAATGCTTATGATTTACTAACACTTCAGTTATTGTATTGGTGGAATTCCTGGTTGTAAAAAAAAATATAAAGGTAAAACAGTAAATCTCTATCTGTCCTCTCATAAATTGTCATGTGCATGCATTATAAATTGTGTTATGTAAAAGTAGGTAAATCTATATCTATCCTCTAATAAGGTATATGTATTTCACATTTTTTTTTACAAATGATGTAATCTGTACCATGATTAAGTTAAAGGGGTTTTGCCATTGTTACAAGCTGGCCTCACAGAACAGGGAGGCGCTTGTGCCACTCTTCCTCATACCTGTCTCATACCTGACGTCACTGCAGACAGAGGGGTTTTGCAGCTACCAGTGCCGTAACTACGCTGGGAATGGAGCTGTAATTAACAGCTCCAATCCTAGAGCAGTCTCTGTAACAGCATTCCCCTGCTCCATCGGGTGATCAGGACTCCCAGTGACTCGATGAAACCCGCAGAATGTCTGTACAGTCAAGCCTGGGGACCTAAGGTAGCCCCAGGAAAGTCTGTATGAAAACCTGCGGTCAGGACACACTGTGACTATACTAATACATTACTAAGGGTGACATGCACCAATACGAATGTGCCATTTTTTTGGTATATTTTGTGCCAAAAAAAACTCTGGACGCTATATTCTCTATATAAATGAACTGTAGTACACCAAAACCAGGCGCATTACTGTATATGCCAGACAAGACACATTTGAGTGCGCCTAAAAAGGCGCATCAAATATGCTAGCAATGATACAATATGCACCTAAATTTTGTAATGCGCCTGGACAGGCGCATTAATTTTACTATGCAAGGTATACCAGATGCCAGATTTTTGAAAAGTTCGTACTTTTAGGTGCACTTCAAGCTGATTTAATGCGCCGCAAAACTGACGTGCCATCGCCACTTTTCGGACATGTCCCTCTAAGTGTAAACAAAAATGTGTTAAATAGTTATCCCTTCATGGGATTAAAAAAATAGAGGAAATAAAGTTAAAAAAAAAGAAAAAGAAATGAAAAATTGTAGAAAAAAATAAAATAAAAATAAATGATTAATAAAAAACATATTAGACATATACACAAATATAATAACCTGTAGAATCAATCTCACAGGTTATTTAGTGTGAAATGTGAACGGTGTAAAAAAATACAGAAAAACACTTTCTGCATTGATTTATTTGTAAAATTAAACTATGCCCCTCAAAAATACAACTTCTCCTGCATAAAACAAGTCACTGTGTCAACTGTGTCACTTAAAATATTAAAAAGTTATGACTGTTGAAACGCAGGGAGGCAAATTTTTTTAAAAAAGGTGCTCATTAAGGCCTTTTCAGGCCTAGTGCTTAAAGGGGTTTTCTCGCTATAAAGATCATATCTGTAATGATGGGAACAGTAAAATTAAGCATTTTTGCAATTGGTTTCTATTACCTAAATTATTTAGTATAGCAATTGTTAGCTAATCTGTGCGTTCTACACCCAAAACTGAAGCCTGCGGGATCGGGACATGCCCCCTTTGCTGTGATTGGCTGCCTGATATTTAGTTGAACCCCCTGGTCGAGAGATGCCCCCTTTGGGGGGCACGCCCCCCCTGCTATGATTGGCTGCCTGCACTCTCTGTGCTCACTCCCCTCTGACTGGATCGGGGTGAGGCATTGGATGTTATGTATCTTGATTTTTCTAAAGCATTTGATACTGTCCAACATAAAAGGTTGGTAAGTAAAATGAGAATGCTTGGACTGGGGGAAAATGTTTGCAAGTGGGTAACTGGCACAGCAACAGAAAATAGAGGATGGTGATTAATGGTACATGCTCATACTGGATCCCTGTAACTCGTAGGGTACCACAGGGGTCAATATTGTGACCTCTTCTCTTTAACATATTTATCATTGACCTTACAAAGGGATTAAACAATAGAATATCAATCTTTGCAGACAACACTAAACCGTGACAAATAATTAACACAATGGAAGATAATGTACTATTACAAAGTGACCTGGATAAGTTGGAGACTGGACAGAGAAATGGCAGATGAGGTTCAACATGGATAAATGCAAGGTTATGCACATGGGAAGGAACAACGCATTCCATGATTACTTAAACTGGAAAATGATGGGTAAAACTGACATGGAAAAGGAGTTGGGAATCTTAGTGGACAGTAAACTTAACTGTAGCAGCTGCTGCCAAGGCAAGTAAGATCATGGGGTGTATTAAAAGGAGTATAGATGTACATGATGAGAACATTGCTCTCATTATACAAATCCCGAGTCAGACCACACATGGAATATTGTGTACAGTTTTGGGCACCAGTGCACATAAAGTCATTGTAAAACTTGAAAAGGTTTAAAGGCGGGCAATGAAAGTAATAAAGGAAATGGATGGACTACAATACCCAGAGAGAATAATAAAATTGGGGTTATTATTCTGCATAAACATGGAGGGAAATGATTTACTGTAAGAGCAGTGAGTCTGTGGAACTCTCTGCCAGAGGAAATTGTTATGGTGGAGTTTAAAAACGGTCTGGATGCATTTCTAGAGTGTAATAATATAAGAAGTTATTGTGACTAGGATTCTGGAGAAGGGTCGTTGATCCAGGGATTTATTCTGATTGCCAGGTTGGAATCAGGAAGGACTATTTTACCTAAAATTAGGACAACTGGACTCTATCTCAGGGGGTTTTTGCCTTCCTCTGGATCAACACTGTAGAACAACTGGCTGAATTAGATGGATGTCTGTCCTTCTTCAGCCTTACAGACTATGTAACTATTGTAACTGAAACAGAAAAAAGTACAATTGAAACATTTGCTTTTCTTCCATGTTTCAGTCCAACTTCTGGTCTTTACTTACACATGCTGATCCAAAATGAAAGTTGCAAAAAAGGCCAACTATTTTCTCACAATTTGTTTCACAGGTAGGCTGTAAGATCAAGTAAGCCAAACTTAGTCCACAATAAACTGCATGTTTGGTCCAATAGCCTTTGAAATCAGCTTTCTAGCATGTGTTTTTCCAATTTTATGAACTGGCCTTCAAAAGAAACAGGTTATATAAATAAAGACTTTGAAAGACCTTCATGCTAAAAAAGCTTATACAAATAATGACTTTAAAAGACCATGCTACTATGCTATGGACATACCATATTCTACGTAGCCAATCTAATAAGTAGGCAGAAAATGTGGCCTGATTTTCATTTGAACAGTCCATTGAACCTTGGGATATTTACCCATGCACTCACACACACAAACATACATATCCACAAAGATACACTTATCTTATGATTTTTACTAGAATGAGATCTTCAGACAACAACCTAAAAGAGGAGGTTAAGTTTACTCCTCCAATACTAGTCCTTATCGCAGAAACACATTCTAGGTTCAACTTCAAACACAATTTTAGAGCCAAGGCTCTTTTCTTGCTAATGTTTTACTTAAAGGGGTTTCTCAGAATCAACAGGATAGACAAAAAAAATGTTCTTATCACTGGGGGCCCTTGTGCTAAAAGTCCCACTGAACCCCAAAAAATCTGTGTGTTATATGTTGTGCAGATTTGAAGCTGTCTCCCTAGTGTAAAGTTTTCACTGCATGAGAACATTAATTTACATACACTACCGTTCAAACGTTTGGGGTCACCCAGACAATTTTGTGTTTTCCCTGAAAACTCATACTTTTAATTATCAAATGAGTTGCAAATGAATTAGAAATTATTCAGAGATTGACAAGTTAAAAATAATGATTTTTATTGAAATAAAAATTTTCTACTTCAAACTTTGCTTTCCTCAAAGAATGCTCCCTTTGCAGCAATTCCAGCATTGAGACCTTTGGCATTCTAGCTGTTAATTTGCTGAGGTAATTGGTGAAATTTCACCCCATGCTTCCAGAAGCCTCTCCACAAGTTGGATGGGACTTGATGGGACTTTTTTGTGCACCTACGGTCAAGCTGCCCCCACACAGCTCAAGGGGGTTGGAGATCTGGTGACTGCGTGGCACTTCTTTACAGATAGAATACCAGCTGCCTGCTTCTTCCCCAAATAGTTCTTGCATAATTTGGGGGTGTGCTTTGGGTCATTGTCCTATTGCAGGATGAAATTGGCTCCCAAACAAGCGCTGTCCACGGGTGTGGCATGGCGTTGCAAAATGGAGTGATAGCCTTTCTTATTCAAAATCCCTTTAACCTTGTACAAATCTCCCACTTTACCAGCACCAAAAACCCCGACCATCACATTACCTCCACCATGCTTGACAGATGGCGTCGGCCCTTTCCAGCATCTTTTCAGTTGTTCTGCATCTCACAAATGCTTTTCTGTGTTATCCAAAGACCTCAAACTTCGATTTGTCTGTCCCTAACACTTTTTCCCCATCTTCCTCTGTCCAATGTCTGTGTTCTTTAACCCATATTTATCTTTTCCCTTTATTAGCCAGTCTTAGATATGGCTTTTTTTTGCCACTTTGCCTGAAAGGGCCCGCATCTCGGAGTCGCCTCTTTACTGTAGACGTTGACCTGGGTTTTGCGGGTACTATTTAAATTAAGATGCCCGTTGAGAACCTGTGAGGCGTCGATTTCTCAAACTTTAGACTCTAATGTACTTGTCTTGTTGCTCAGTTGTGCAGCGGGGCCTCCCACTTCTCTTTCTACTCTGGTTAGAGCTTCTTTGTGCTCTCCTCTGAAGGGAGTAGTACACACAGTTGTAGGAAATCTTCAGTTTCTTGGCAATTTCTTGCATGGAATAGCCTTCATCTCTCAGAACAAGAATAGACTGTCGAGTTTCACATGAAAGTTCTTTTTCTGGCCATTTTTAGAGTTTAATTTAACCAACAAATGTAATGCTCCGTTTCAAACTAGCTCAAAGGAAAGTCAGTTTTATAGCTTCTCTAATCAGCAAAACTGTTTTCAGCTGTGCTAACATACTTGCACAAGGGTTTTCAAGGGTGTTCAAAATATCCAATAGCTTTCTGACACAGTTAGAAAACACAATGTACCATTAGAACACTGGAGTGATGGTTGTTGGAAATGGGCCTCTATACACAATAACAACCAGACGTTTGCAGCTAGAATATAAATTGTTAATGTGGTAAATGGCTAGAGTGTACTTCTGATTCATTTAATGTTAGCTTAATTGAAAAAATATGTGCTTTTCTTTCAAAAATAAGGAAACTCTCCCCAAACTTTTGAACGGTAGTGTAAAATCTAATAATGTATATATAGTCCTTGTATCCATTGTGTACATTTAAATCCTATACTAAAATCTTAACCACCATTAGAAGCTAGTTATGTCTATCTCAGACTTTTCAATTTAATAGGGAACTGACAATATATAAAAAGTATTGATGAAAAGATGCCTTTAGAACTAAACATTTCCAAAGTTTTGTATTTTAAAGGAACTAGTAAGACCAGTTAAAAAATCCTTAAATTGATTTAAAGAGCTTAATAGATTCTGGAAGTTAAACAGTACCAGTGTTGCAAGACAGTAATATCAGATCTTCAAACTATTTAAAGGGGTTGATTTACCATGCTGTTTTAAAGAGCCATAGCCGGCTTCAGACTTACACTTCCTGGTTAGGCTGTGGGTGGTTCTAAAGCATTGATTGGAATAAAATTTGTGCTGTTTCTAGCTGATCCTGTTAGAGTGACATTAGTGCTGGAGGTTTGTAAACAATCATGCAGAAAGCTACAGAACTCTAAGGCCATGTTCACACGGCTTAATTGTGGGGTGTAATTACGCCCCGCAATTACACCGTGTGGACATGGGCGGGGCGGGAGCGGGGGGCCAGCACCTCGCCGGCCCATAGACTATCATTACTAGCGGTGCGTATACGGCGCTAGTAAATGACATGTCACTTATCTCTCCCCGCGGCGTATTCGCCGAGCGGGGAGAGGAGACGTAATCCATAGTTCTCTATGAGAACGCCGCAAATTACGGGCTGAAATACGTGCCCAAATAAGCCGTGTGAACATGGCCTAAAGGATTAAACCTTCTCAGTATTAAAACGCTCCCATTTGAGATAAAAAAGAGCAGTATAATATCACCCTCCCCCCACAGCTAAACCCAGAGAGAGCAGAGAGAGGTGGCCAGTAACCTAGGGAAGCTTGTGTAAAAAAGCCAGAGATAAGAGTTGTCTTACTTAAAATAAAGCCAAACAAAACACAAAAATTTGGGAAAATCTTTTTTACCTTACCTACACGTTTAAAGCTGATCAATGAACTGCAGCCTCTTTTTTTTTTTTGTTGCATTTGTTTTTACCTCCCTGCCTTCCAAGAACCATAGATATTTTATTTTTCCATCTACATGGTCATAAGAGGGCTTGTTTTTTTGTGCGAGAAGATATACTTTTTAATGGTGCCATATACAGTCGGGTGGACTATACATTAAAAACCTAATTGTGTCATTTTTGCCAAGTTTCGTTATTATGGAGTCCATTGTTTGGTTTAAATTTCATGTTACCTGTATTCTATATGTCAGTACAACTATGGTAATAGCTGACGTATAGAGTTTTTGTTCTCTTCTAAGTACTTTTAAAACAATAAAAACATTCTCTATTTTTTACGTTTGCTTTGCAGCACCATTTTCTGCAACCAATAACTTTTTCATTTTCCACCTATAGTAGGAGCTCGTTTTTTGATAATTTTTATTAGTTCCATTTTGGGATACATGGGGCTTTTTTATTACTTTTTATTTCAATTATTTTGGGACGTGGAATGACAAAAAAAAAAAGCAATTTTGGAATTGAAATTCTTTTTTATCTGTAAAATGCCAAAAATGGGTGTTTTTAACTTTTAATATACTTTTTTTTTATTTTTAAAACTTTTTTTTCAATTCTATTTGTAGTTCAGGGTGCTTAACCAGTAGGAGGCGCAATTTCTTGTACACCATTCTGCATTATTTAGATAATGCAGAAAGGTATACAAACATGGCTCTCCTACTACATTTCGCCTATGACCACTTGGGCCAGTGACTGGCTTGCAGTCACCTGAGCAAAGAACAGAATGCCACTGCTGAACAACCCAGCTGGTGAAACCAGAGCTCAGATAGCGCTGGGACAATAGTGAGGGAAGAGGTAGATAGCAGTTCATTTTCTATTTTATAACAGTGGAGAAATGGAAAACCTTTAATGCCACTGACTGAATAACGTTATTTATTAGAGCTTCTCCCCACTTAGGGTCACATGTATGAACGAAGGCACATCAAAGTGAATAGTCGATTCTTATTTTCAGTGTATGATGCACCTGATGTATCAAAATTCATAAATGGTGTGTAAAGTTCGACGCACCTCGCCTATGTGTTAAGCACATTATATAACTTAAGCGCATAAGTAATGCGCCTAACATATTAAGGTTATAGACAGGCTAGAAATGAGAAAAGTCATTAGAATAGCATGTCAGTGAATAGAAATTATGGTACTGATCCTGCTTGGAAGACCACATGTCCCAGCAATACTTGTGCTGTGCTGGCTCTTGATGTATGTAGAATAAAGGGTGAGAGCAGCAAAAATAAATTTCAAATTTAATGTAAAAAATTAAAATATAAAAATCTGAACGACATAATCAAAGAATTTTTAATGCAAAATTTGTTTTAGATTCTATTAATTTTAAAACCATTTTAAAAATGTATATGGTGGCATGATACTTATCACCTTTATTACATTACTTCTTTATAATCATTTTATATATTATAATATTATATATAGTATTGTATACAGCTCTTCCCCTAAAAATGTAAACCTTTTTATTTTTCCTAAATTAAAGCAGTTTATTTACATTTACACTGAAGAGACAGAAACTTAACCCTCATTCACATCAAGTTTCAGGGCTACGTCACCAGTAGAAAATCATAGAAAAATGGTATAGTGCTGTGACTTTTCTGCATACTAGTGTGAACTGGTTCTTAAGCAATGTGCAGTTTTTTTTACTAGGCAGTTGCTCCACTTGTGGATAAGTATGTGAGCAATTGTTTATCAGTGAGCTGCACCTCTTAAATTTCTCCAGGACACTTTTGTGTCCGGAACATAATGGGGTAGATTCATTAATACTATCTAACTCTTAAACAATGTAAACTTAGACTAGACAGTTTTGCAATGTACCACTTTTATCATAGTGTTGACAAATCGTGTGAGAATTGTCTAGTCCTACTTTACACCTTTTCTAAGGTGAGAAAGAACACCAAAAATAGAACACATATGATACCATATCACTAAAAAATATATGTTAAAGATTACAAATATTGTTCGGAATACAAATGAGCTAAAAATAAAGAAGACAGTAGGACATCCAGAACTCCAATATGCATTACCCCAAAATGACACCAAAAATGCAGTACCACCAGGAATATTCCTATTTATCATAAGATATATATACAAAATTAATATATATTTAATAATAAAATAATATATAACATATAAATATATGATTTTTAATTTAAATATATATATATATATAATTATTATCTTTAATGTACAAAAAATAAAACACCTAACCTAAATAGAGACATGTGCAGACCAAGTCCAATCCACCCGGTATAGGAGAAGAAAAGGAGAGCTTGGTCACCTTTTCTAATGCGGCTGAATTTATGCCACTAACTGACAGTAAAAATTTTTGACGCAGAGTGTTGCACTCTAAGCCATGCCCCTTTAAGGAAAGCCACAATCTTTATCAAGGTTGCACCTTTTTTTGACAAACTAGGTGCAGCAGTGTCTACAAACTGTTTAGAAACATGAAACAGCAAGCATAGTCCAAAATAGACCACATATGCCTTACAGTCCCCTATGGCTTTGCCACGGTATACATTGGAATAGCTCTAAATTTTAGGTCAACTAACAGATAAATGGCAATTTTAGCACCAAACATCACAAGAATGGATTTTAAAGAAAAACTGAATATTTGTATTTTCCCTGAACAACTCTTTACGAATGTGCTGACAAAATTTATTAATGAGAACATTTTGTCAGCGTTTTCTAGTAGTGAAGACATTTTTTTTAGTCACACTTCTTATACGCTCTATCGACAGTAAATATATACCAAATTAAAGAAAAATTGTAAAGAACTGTTCCCCAGGTAACCTTGTTTACCCCGAAACCCAGGGGAACTGGTCCGGGTCAGGGTTTCTGATTGCAGCTTCTCCATTTAACTGACACTCCTCCCCTTTTAGTTAAAATGGAAGAGAACTATCAGTCCAGCTAAAGGTGCAGAGAGAAGCCATAAATCAGACTCCTCTCTCCCAGACGCTGCAGCTTATCCACATACAAGGCCCAACTTCCCCCGATTTTTTAGTTTTAAACGCCATTTTTTAGGACGGGAAAACCTGCAAAAAATTTCTTGCTGCTTATCATTTGGGCAGCATGTGTTAGCATTTTTAAACAAAAATTTGTATGGATCCCTGAATGGGGGGTGGGGGGATAACTCCAAAAACGGTAGGCTGCGCTGAGAACAAGTAAAAGGAGCCCCGCCTTCCCTTTCAAACTCTACAAGAAGGCTTGGGTACTGTCATTATGGTCTCCCACAGCAATAGCTAATGTCCAGTATGCTGTACAGTTGAAGCAGACAATAGGCGTAGTAGGACAAGCAAAGGATCTGGGTAGGAACCATTGAATTGAATTAAGATCAAATGGTCATGGGAGGTAGCAGCTACAGAGGGTGGTACAGAGGATAGCTGAATCCAGAAGACTTGACAGAAGACATACAGTATTTCACAAAAGTAAGTACAACTCTCGATTTTTGTAAATATTTATCTTTTCGGGACGACCTGAAATATGGTACAAAATCAGTGTACAGCTTGATAAAACAGTGAAATTTGATGTGCCCTCAAAATAACTCAACAAAGCCATCATTGCAAATTGGGACAACAAAAATGAGTAAAACCCCCAAAGGGGAAAATGGCCCAAATTGTGCGCAATGTGAAAATTATTTGGGGTGGGCACCAAATATTTTCATGTTTTTAACTCTCGGGGGGCTTGGGGAGTTAAAAAAAAGTTTCACGGGCCTGCCCACAGGATTTCTTCTTCCATCCTCCTGATGACATCCCGTTCCCTTGGGATGTTAGAGACCTTGCACCCCTTCCCCCTTTAAAATTTTTGGGGGGGAGGATCCCACAGATGCTCGTAGGGCTTGGGTTTTGGGAAATATTTTTTTGGGCCAGCCCAAAGCCCCTTTTAAACTCTCTTTTTTTTTTAGAAAGCAGTCATTGTCTAGGAGGTTGGAATATTTCCCTGTGGCCCAGCTTGAAGGGGGGGTGATTATGCTCTTGCTGAGTATGTCCCAGTACATTTTTTGGACCCCCAGGGTTTCCCTAAAATAAACGCAGCCCCCAAAACGAGGGCGGGAAGTCATGAAACCCCCAAAAACATAAAAACCCCCCACCCCTTGAAAGTGTAGACAAGACCCCCATTTGGCCTTTCTACTCCTCACCTGGTTGCCCCCACACACACTTGACTCCATTGAAGTTTATTTTGGGTTTGGACCACGGACATATTTTCCATTTAAATCCATTTTCCTTAGTCTCCCGGCTGGGGAAAAAACGTTGGGGGGCGTCGTTCCATATTAGAAGACCTTCCTTCGGGGACGACACCCAAAGCAGAAAAAATTGGGGGATCCCAGTGGGCGCAAGGGTTTCTTAAAGCACTGACGGGGATTGACCCCCCCACTTCTGTAATCTTGAAGTTTTTGCTGGCCCCCATTTCATACATCTATTTTTGGATTGAAGCCGAGAAATGTGCCCCTCAACTTCTTTGGCCCGGAACCATTTTAAGGCCTTTTTCTGAGGGGAATCAAATTTTTAAACTGCTGTTTTGACCCTTGGCCCCCAAAAGCTCCCAGCAATCTTTTAAGGGTCTAGGAAATCTTTATTTTGAACAACAATTCTTTTTTTCAGATCCTCAACAGTTTTTTGCCATGAAAAATCCCAACTTGAACCTCCAATTACCAGTATGAAAGGTGGGGAGAGCGATAAACCCCAAAATTTTAAAGACACCTGCTCCCCTTTCCCACAGCTGGATCTTGTAAAAACTAACTTTAACACCATGATGGGGAAATTGGCAAAATTTTGGGCACAAAGGGGTTGAAATTACTTTTTTTGCCGCAGTTTAGACATTGATACTGTGTGTTGAGTAATTTTTGGGGGCCACCAAAATTTTCACTTTTAAAAATTGGGGAACAAGCGTAAAACTGACTACTTTTTAATTTTTTACAAAAAGTCATATCTTCAGTGGGGCCCCAAAAAAGATATAATACAGAAAAAATGAAAATGTGAAGTGTGTATTTAATTTTTTGAGATACTGTTTATTTTGCAGGGAAAAACTAAAAGCAAAAAACTAAGGAAAGCAAAAATCATGAGAGCAAAATTTTTTGTTTAGGTGGGACAACCCGTGCTGCTTTTGGTTTTGGGGATACATAAAGCATCAAACGTTGGCTCTTAAAGGGGGTTTTCTCACTACATTGATTCATTTTTACCTCAGTCCCTTTTTTTTTGGTTTTTTTTTTGAATTCAGGGGGGCCCTTTTTCTGGCTTCCCACTAGGGTGCATTAAAAAGGGCCCGGGGCTTAGCTATAGCCCTTCCAAACCCGCCTTTTGGGGGAACAAAAAAGGGAAAGGCCCGGGAGAGGAAAAACAAGCCCGCATATTGTATCGCAAAAAGGAAAAAAACTTTATTTCAAACCCCACAAGTGTACCCATTTCCTTGGTGTCTGCAGGGTATGAGCGGGCTCCCGTTTTTGACAATTTTGACAATTAAAATTATTTAAAATTTTTTTTAATTTTGGGTTATTTTTTTAAAAAATTTTGCATAAATTAAAGAATTTCATGAAATTTGTATTTTTCTACAGTTTTATGTGAAATTTCCCCAAGGAAAAATTTTTCCTTTTTTAAATTTTAAATTTAGCAGCTTCACTTTTTTTTTTTTTTCCCTTTCAATTATTTTGGGTTTTCCCCCTAATTTAAGATAATGCAGTGTTATCCGCACATGGCTAAAAATCCTATTTGTTTTTTAATCCATTAAAAAGTCCATATAAAACAATGACACCTTTATGGACTTAAAAATTTTTTGGGTTAAGTAAAGAAAAAAGGGTTTTTTGCCCCTGGGGCAACATCACTGATTCTCTTTTGGGTTTTCAACTGCTTCAAGGGTTTCAGCTAAACCCCCAACCCCTTTGCATAAATTTTTAAAAAATCTCGCCCACAGTAAAGGAAATTTGGGATCCACAATTTCAGGGGGTGGTGAGCACTCAAGATTTTAGTTTGGCTATTTGGGGGTTTTTTAACGGTCCAGTTTTGGTTTTTGTTTTGTTTTGCCCCACTATCTGACCCCAAAAACAAGGTTTCACAATATTTTCTGGTCCAAGGGCCACATTGTCATATTACACCTCTCCCAGGAGCCACAGTAAATCTTAAAGGAGAATTTAGTTGTAATAGATAAAATAACTGAGAGGTTTTGGTTTCACTCTAGGGACTGCCAGAGATCAGAATGGGTGTCCTCTGCTCGGTACTCCAGAAGAAGGATATGAGGCGCCTATTTTCATTGTAGTGTTTAGGGGTTTCAGAACTGGCTGTTTCACAGCTATAACCAGGCTCGTACTGCGCCGCCGGTGGATCGGTGAAAAACATGGTGGCCCCAGAGCTGATCGGCGCCCAGGAGGCAGTGGCGCGCACCCCAGGTCCCGGCCGCCGCATCCGGTAAGTGAGCGTCCGGGCCCGCGTCCCGAGCGCTGAGAGACCAGGCCCGGGAGTCGGGGACTAATGTCCTTGACTCCTGGGGCCAAGCGGTGTCAGCGGAGCGGAGCACCGCTTGCGCTCCACTCCGCTGATCGCCCTGGAAGGCCTAAGGCGTTAGGCCTTAAGCCTGCCAGGCGCCGGCCCCTACTGGTGACGTAGGCGGCGCGGTGACGTCACATCACCGCGCCGCCTAGGCAGGGCGCCCGTAGAAGCTGGCGGCAGCTCGGAGCGGCGGGGAGTGTCCGGGAGCGGCCAGGAGCGAGAGTCAGGTGAGTTGTAGTTTGTTTTTTTTTATAGTCAGGGCCCTGGCTATATACACTAAAGGGGGCCCTGACTATATACTCTAAAGGGGGGCCCTGGTTATATACTCTAAAGGGGGCCCTGGTTATATACTCTAAAGGGGGGCCCTGGCTATATACTCTAATGGGGCCCTGACTATATACTCTAAAGGGGGCCCTGGCTATATACACACTAAAGGGGGCCCTGACTATATACTCTAAAGAGGGCCCTGGCTATATACACTAAAGGGGGCCCTGACTATATACTCTAAAGGGGGCCCTGGTTATATACTCTAAAGGGGGCCCTGGCTATATACTCTAAAGGGGGCCCTGGCTATATACACACTAAAGGGGGCCCTGGCTATATACACACTAAAGGGGGCCCTGACTATATACTCTAAAGTGGGCCCTGACTATATACTCTAAAGGGGGCCCTGACTATATACTCTAAAGGGGGCCCTGGATATATACACTAAAGGGGGCCCTGTCTATCTACACTAAAGGGGGCCATGGATATATACTCTAAAGGGGGCCCTGGCTATATACTCTAAAGGGGGCCCTGACTATATACTCTAAAGGGGGCCCTGTCTATATACTCTAAAGGGGTCCCTGTCTATATACTCTAAAGGGGGCCCTGACTATATACTCTAAAGGGGGCCCTGACTATATACACTAAAGGGGCCCTGACTATATACTCTAAAGGGGGCCCTGGCTATATACTCTAAAGGGGGCTCTGGCTATATACTCTAAAGGGGGCCCTGACTATATACTCGAAAGGGGGCCCTGCTTATACTCTAAAGGGGGCCCTGGCTATATACACTAAAGGGGGCCCTGGCTATATACACTAAAGGGGGCCCCTGGCTATATACACTAAAGGGGGGCCCTTGCTATATACACTAACGGGAGCCCTGGCTATATACTCTAAAGGGATCCTTGGCTATATAAACTACAAGCTAAAGGGGGCCCTAACTATTTTCAAGCTAAAGGGGACCCTAACTACCTACAAGCTAAAGGGGGCCCTAACTACCTACAAGCTAAAGGGGGCCCTAACTACCTACAAACTAGCTAAAGGGGGCCCTAACTACCAACAAGCTAGCTAAAGGGGGCCCTTACTACCTACAAACTAGCTATAGGGGGCCCTTAATACCTACAAACTAGCTAAAGGGGGCCTTAACTACCTACAAACTAGCTAAAGGGGGCCCTGACTATCTGCACACTAGCTAAAGGAGTCCCCTAACTGCCTGCATACTACTTAAAGGGCAGCCCTAACTGCCTGCATACTACCTAAAGGAGGCCCTAACTGCCTTTATACCCTAACTGTTTACTACCTAAAGGGGGACCCTAACTGTCTGCATACTACCTAAAAGGCGGCCCTAACTGCCTGTATACTACCTAAAGGGGGACCCTAACTGCTTGCAGCCTATTTAAAGGGGGCCCTAACTACCTACAGCTTACCTAACTGGGGGCAACCACCTACCTACAGCCTAACTAACTGGGACTTACCAACACCTACCTACAGCCTACCTAACTGGGGTCCACCAACCTAACTGTAGCCTATCAACTTGCCTAACTAGGGCCTGCTTATCTCCCTGGGGGCTATTTACCTACCCACCCGTGGCTAGGTACCCACCAACCGACCTGGTGCTGGCCTACCAACTTATCCAGCGGGGGTCTACCTACCTAAATAGGGCCTGTCTAGTTACTTGGGGCCTTGTCCATTTGCCTACCTACCTAGTAACCTAAGTTATGGCTTGTACTTGCTCTCCCACCCCTAGAAAGTTTGTACAGAGGTGGGAATAGATAAAGAGATGCTGGAAAAGTGAAGATTCTAAGATATTTGTGTGTAATTTCTGCAGGGATGGGGTGTGGCCGGGAAAAGTCATCAAAGCGGTGTGGAATGGATGCAGAAGAAAAGGAAAAAAGAACGACTCATGAGAGAAGAGAACGACTCATCATAGATGACGTCTCCTGTGAGTCCCTGATTTCAGGGGTTATTTTACTTCTATACTAGACTATACTATGTCTGACCTATATGTGGTTTCTATATGGCAGTGTTGTAGGTTATACCTGATCTGGTATCTGACCTCTATGTGGTCTCCATATGGCGGTGTTGTAGGTTATACCTGAGCTGGTGTCTGACCTCTATATGGTGGTGTTGTAGGTTATACCTGAGCTGGTGTCTGACCTCTATATGGTGGTGTTGTAGGTAATACCTGAGCTTGTGTCAGACCAACATGCGGTCTCCATATGGTGGTGTTGTAGGTTATATCAACGCTAGTAAAGTGGCAGCGTACACTTGTCCCTGATTGTAAAAGTGAGGGAACACCTGACCCTGTGATAGGAGTTGCACTTTTACTTTCTTGCTGGTGTTTATTTTAGAAGGTGGTGAGGTGCGTGACCAAGGGAAACATGGAGGGGGATATGGATGGAGCTACTTAGTTATGTGTCTATGATATGTTAGACTGTGACAAATGTGTGAGATAGATATGTGACTCACTTGATATTGTACTACACAATACAATTCTTTTTTTGCACACTCTATTATGTGGTAAAATGGGCGCATTTATGTCCGAAAAGGTGGCAATATTTTCATGTACAGTAGGGTGGGCCCCCCAAGATTAATTCCCTTGTGGGCCCCAGACCCTCCAGTCCGACACTGCGTGGCGCCGCTCAATAGCGGGGCACGGATGCACCTGCGACCCTGGATGGAGGTCGCAGGGTCATCAGTGACACATACACCTCGGAAAATGTAATCTTATTTGGACTATGCTCCTTTTTATGTCAATTTAGGCTTCATGTGCTGGTGGTCTACCACTCTGTTGTGTCTGGCACATAAAGAATATACGAATTTGAACGAAAGCAAATGCAACCCAAAAAAGACTATAAGGTTTGTTCTACAGTCTCCTATGGTTCGGCCAGGGCTTACTATGATATACATCAGGATACCTTTTTCAAGGTATCTCAATGAATACCTGCAAAAGAGCCATGAAATGTTATTTGAATAGGTCCTTACATGCAGCCATGCAGTGGTCACTAATTAAAATCATTCAGTAGTACTACAGGAAGTCTCAGAGTAGCCCGGTCTGAGGATATAGGGTACATTCACACAACTGATTTTGAAGCTCATTCTGGCGCTGAATCCGCCTCTGAATAAAAATCCAATCCAGCTGCAATCTGCCTTAAATTGTTTTTTTATAGAAAGTCAGTGCCAAAGCGATGTCAATTATTGAGGCAGATCCTCACCTTACATTCTAGTAAATACTGTAGGAAGCTGAAGATCTGCAGTTCTCTAAATAGTTTTAAAAGGTGTTACAAGTAAGTATTCATTTATTGTGTTTGAAGTCTCATGGATTATAAACACAAGAATTGATTATTCACTTGTAACACCTTTCACAACTATTTAGATAACTAAAAGAAGCTTGCTGGCAAGAAAGTGCTGTGCAATACTGCAAGTGGAAAAACTTACCAAAACTGTGTGAAAGTTCCTTTACCACTTTCTTGTAATACAAAGACTAATATCGTCAGCAATGACTGGATACTGTTACTGTGTACGGACATAGGCCTATAACAAGCGGAGTGGTAACATCAAGACCTCGGTTTCTTCATTCATTTCCAAGAGGAATAACAGAGGAACAGCCCAATGTTGAATTTTAAGATTTAAAGAGTCTCTGGAATTGTTGTTTCATGGCAAATACAAATATTTTCTAAAATAAACATATCATGGGATGATACAGGCCCTCTTTAACTGTTACCGTATGTATTCTGGCTGTGAATAAGGTTTTCTAGTTTCTTGCGTAGTCTGGAGGGCGATGAGACTCTGCAAACAAGCAGTGTAGAAGTAGTATATCGCTACTATGTGGTATGGTCACCACATGGTGCTATTTTTGGTTATATTGGTGCATAGTGGTAGCCCACATTTGTCCTAGCTAAAAGAGCAAGTGTGTGACAGTCATTGACCATATGATTAAGTGTTTAATTAGTTAACGTTTATTATTCATCTTGTGCTGGGGAAAAAAGTATTTAGTCAGTCAATAATTGTGCAAGTTCTCCCACTTAAAAAAGATGAGAGAGACCTGTAGTTGACATCATAGGTAGAGCTCAACTATGAGAGACAAAATGAGAAAACAAATCCAGAAAATCACATTGTCTGATTTGGAAAGAATTTATTTGCAGATTATGGTGGAAAATAAGTATTTGGTCACATACAAACAAGCAAGATTTCTGGCTCTCACAGACCTGTAACTTCTTCTTTAAGAGGCTCCTCTGTCCTCCACTCATTACCGGTAGTAATAGCATCTGTTTGAACTTGTTATCAGTATAAAAGACACCTGTCCACAACCTTAAACAGTCACACTCCAAACTCCACTATGGTGAAGACCAAAGAGCTGTTGAAGGACACAAGAAACAAAATTGTAGCCCTACACCAGGCTGGGAAAGACTGAATCTACAATAGGCAAGCAGCTTGGTGTGAAGAAATCAACTGTGGGAGCAATAATTAGAAAATGGAAGACATACAAGACCACTGATAATCTCCCTCGATTTTGGGCCCCATGCAAGATCTTACCCCGTGGGATCAAAAAGATCACAAAAGCGGTGAGCAAAATTCCCACAACCACATGGGGGGACCTAGTGAATGACCTGCAGAGAGCTGGGATCACCATAAGAAAGGCTACCATCAGTAACACACTACGCCTTGGTGTTAAGTGAAATAAGCGCGCAATTACGTGAGATAATAAGCCTCTAAATAAGTAGTTTCAGTTTAGGCCCGGTTTACATCTGCCTAGGAGGTTCTGTTCCGAGTTTCCGTTGCAGAGTCAGCACCAGATTCATTACATGACATACACCAATTGACTCCACTGACCACAATGTGGTCCATTGGGTTTCCATCACTTTATTTTATAATCTATCATTTTTGACAGAATCTGCACTAATGGTTCCAAATGGAACATCTGAACCTAGTCTTGGGCACATATAGCAACTGCCAAGTGCATACTTACAAATATACAGCATGTATGCACACATTTCTAGTACTTTCACTTGTTAGGGTATTTAATCCATTTCCATGCTGACATTGCTACCTTTCCTAGATTTATAATAGATGTGGCAGGTGTGTGAACTTGACAGACTTTGAACTTTTAATTTCAGAAGCTCTTCTCTGGTAAAGGGGCTGCCTATTTCAGCTTTTTAATCAGCTTTTAATTTTCCTGTTTCATATTGTGTAAAAGTAGTCATGGACTATGAGGTAGAAATTTTCCATTCTTTTATGTTCAGAATAAACTGTTATGTGTGTACATAGCAGTATTCCTGGCCGTTATGGAACTTGTAACTGGAATTTTTCATAAATTTTTCCCTTTGCAATGAATTGCTAGTTTTCCATGAGCTCAGTTCCAAATTGGATGAAAACTAGCTGCTTTGATGTCTACCATATACTGTACGCACAGAATAGTTCTGCCCTATAACTTTGTAGCATACCTTCAGAAGCAGCACTCAGGTCATTTTAAACCAATAATATGCAATGTAGCTGTGAATCTTGCGCGTGTGTGTCTGTCCTAATTGGACAAAGAGGCATTATTACAAAATTGCTTATTTTTGCTTGTGCTATTTATTTATATAATACATTTATTTGTTTATCTGCTGATAACAACATTTTGGCATCTTCACGTTGGCTAATTTGACATATATGGCATATATATACTCTGTGCATATTAAACTTTTATTTTAAAGCGGTATTGTTCATCTGAGGCTGGCCATACATATTACATAAAAACTCGGATAGAGAAAATGGTTTCCACTCAGCACATGTGGGGTACAATCCAGTATGGACATCCTTTGTTTCTGTGCCACATGAGACGTAAAGGAGTCCAGCAGTGATTTATTTCCCACTTTTGCAATGAAACAAACATGCATTCTTCACAGTCTGCAGCGGTCTCTTGCTGGCTATGCGGCATGTGACCACTGTGGTCAGTAACTGGCTGTAGAGTATTATGTAGAATGAACAATTACATCATTGACCAGGCAAGGATCGGCTGCGGCGCTAGAACAAAAAGGTAATATTTAACAGGAAATATTTGCATTTTTGTTTCTTTAAATTTATTTTCCCTGAAAGAAAAACAAGCAGTTAAAACAAGCATAGGGTACATGTTTATGATGGATTTGGTGAAAATAACTCATAGCTGAAACAGTTCTAAAATGAGTGGCACATTCCCATATGAGCTTACAATAACTGTATAATAACTTCTATATGGAAAAGTAATTATATTTGCCAATAAGGTGTATTTGTTACATAGTGTACAATGAGCTCAATGAGCTATGTTTCTAATTCTGGGAATACCTCTTTAAGGCTTTTCTTGGCTCAGACACAGTGTCACAAAAATGTTCTACAAAAAGTTATGGTTTGCTGTGAATTTGCATTATGGTATCCACAAGTTTTACAAGCTAGGTGGCATTTTGTCCACATGTTATGTGTACAGTGTACTTCTTCCAGGAGTTCTATAAGTTTGACCTCAGGATCCCATTTGTATTCAAAATTAGACATGGAAATGTGTTGTTTGTTTCCACATCAGAGATGGGAGATCTAAACCAATTATTATACAAATTATATATTGTGCATTTTGAATAATTTTTTTTAATGAAAAAAAGAAAAAATCATTGTTATGTTCAGTGAGTCATCTGTGAAAGTTTTTTTTTTTTTGCTTCCACTCTCATTGTGCTTTTTTAACCCAGGAAGGATTATATTTCAGAGAAGTGCAACACAGTGCTTCAGAGAAGTGCAACACAGCCTGCCCTGAGCAACCATCAAACTGAAGAATGTACTGTACCCAAGGCTTGGACTTTTATTTGAGTATATTGCTATCCATTGTAGGACTCTTATTTCTGTTCGCACGAGGGCATATGCCTGCTCTTTATGGGAAGCATATTCAAGAAAAGGCTAAAAAAACTGGTTTTCTTCTTCCAGCAAAGTGTGGTTGGTTTATCCAGGAGCTGCCTTCTTTTCTAATTCCTTTTGTGGTCATACTGTATAATCAAGCATGTGATACTGTAGCATGTAAGATGCTTTTCTTCATGTTCTGTGGACACTATTTTCAAAGGTAAGAAACAACTATATACTTAATTTGAGTGACAGTTTTATATAACATTTTATAGCTGTTCTCGTAAGACAATTAAGACTAATGTAAGCTTTGTATATTGAACTCTTTGTTAGAGCTCCGAGCAGTGAGTGGACCAGGGGTATAAGCACTGCTTGCAGATATGTACAAATATAACAATAGGTATATATGTACATGTCTATATAAGCAAGATGTTTGTTACCAAATTGTGCCCTCTGCAGCCAGGGTCCCAGGGACATGTCCTTAGAGAATTATCATATAAAGAGTTTATGAGCAATTAAGAGCATTATGTATCATTATTTGCTTCAGTCATATTTAGACATATTTACACTATGGAATTTATTTAAAATAGCATATTTGTTATATTCCTATTTCCCTACATTTTATTGATCATGCCATCTAACAGACCAAAGTGACCTTCATTTTTGCTTTTTGAAGAGACTGACACACAACATATTGCCAGGGGCAAGCTCAAAAGCAAGGTTTGCTCTATTATATATGTACAGCACTTTATAGATATATTGCCTATTTGCTCTCTAAAGCTAATATATATATTAGCAGATGGTCCCCTTTACTTATCTATAACAAAGATATTGTGATAACTCATGTTTGTACATTGAGCTTTTTTTTTTTTACATACCGTTATAAATTGTGGAATTTCTGGAAATATTTGATGTGATAGCACCAATGTTTCAATTATTGTACTGTGTACTGTACTATGCAATAGTGCTTTCAAGAACAGCATGTACAGTAGTAAGGTTTGTGTAGGAGTGTTATCACCATCCCACTCAGGGACAATGAAAATACAGTAGAAGCTAGTAACAAATGCATAGACAGCATTCTAAACACAGGGACCTAAAGTCAAAGGAAGAGTATTTTATAGAACTAAATCACTATTTACTGCAAAATTCAGTAGAATAAAGGCATACAGTGCTCTATTTTATTCTAGTGATTTACAAGACACCTTTTAAAGAGGTTGTCCACTTTTTAAAAATCACTTTTTGTAAAAATAAGCCGATCACAAGATCTCCTAAAGCTTTAACCCCCGATGGATCATCTGTAATTTAAAGGGGAATTGACAGTGAGTACTCCATGCAGCACCATCCTAGTTCCTAATTCACAGTTCCTATTGAAGTTAGTAGGTTGTCTATTTAATGGATGTTTGCATGTGAGAGATGTTGTTGTTAGCCATTCTTTGCTCTAAATTGCAAAGGTATATATTTGGAGATCTCCTTTATTATCTCAGAATTCCATAGCAGATTATTTGAGGTGGGAATTGTTAATTAGACAACCATTTTAAAGGAACAATATTCTTTTTACTAGTTCAAAGTAGATGGTGAAACATGTTCTTTTCTTCTGGGCTGTTTTCATTTTCTGATTGTAATTTTGTTATGCTGTTTCCTGTATATGATTTGGTGGCGGGGCAGTCATCTTGCTATGTCACACAGCAACAAAAAATTTGGGGGTTTTTCGCATTTTTATATTTTGAAAACCCTAAAAACCCAAAAATTTATCAGCACAGACTTTGATAGAAAAATGACCTTGTCTACACGGGGCTTTTTTTTTCGGGTTTGCTGGGGGTTTTAGCAATATGTTGTAGGGGGGCTTTCTAGGCTAAACTGCACTCGGGGCGAGTAAGAAATGTCGCCCCTCCTCGCCCCCTAACAATGCCCTATAAACACTTAAACCCCCGTAAACCCAAAATTAAAAAGTTTTTAACACAATGTGCTACATAAAAATACTAAATAACAGCATACAGTTACCAAATAACACTGCTACACAAAACCGGAACCCCAGCTCTAGTACCAATTCCACAAAACCAATTACCAGCACATAGTAACCGAAAAAACTCAACCACCAGACAACTTCACCAAAAACCACATAGTGACTGAAAAATCCACCAACCATGACCACATATCCCCACCAAATTTGACCAATAATACCACCACACCAGACCAGAAATCACCAGCACATAGTGACGAAAATACACAAACCATTAGAATACAAACCATTTATAACAATAACCGGCACACATGACCAAAGTAGTGGATACCAGTTGTACACGGGGCTCTGAAAACATATAAGTAAAGTTACACCCGGGACTTACAAAAGACCCCTCTAAAGAGTTGTTTCTTTCTCTTTTTCGTCCCCATCCGGCCCAGACCGCCACACTCTTCACTGTGAATTTACAAAACAAACACCTAGACTCCTCCTTTCGTCCCTTCCCCATTTCCATACACCCATAAGCCCTGTGTAGTAGCCCCCCATGTGGGCCCGGTAGAGCCCCCCCGTAGCAAGTAGTCCCCCGTAAGGTATTGCCCCCCCGTACTATCCCCCCAGAGTAGAGCTTGCCCCCCTGTTGCCAGGGATTTCCCCCCTTGCCCGGAGTTTGCCCCAAGAAGTGTTTCCCCCAAACCCGTAGTCCCCCCTGTAGCAAGGTAGTTTGCCCCCTAAGCATATTATCCCTGGGCCAGGTGTTTGCCCCAGAGCCCGGGGAAACCCCCATTGCCAGGAGTAGCACCCAGGGCGTAGTAGCCCTCTATAGCTGTGAATATCCCCCATGTGGGCCCGGTACTGCCCCCCCGTAGCCGGGGATTATTTCCCCTGTAACCAGGTAGTGCCCCCCTTTTGGGAGGTAGAGCCCCCTATTGCTGTTAGTAGCCCCCAAGTGGCCAGGGAGCTGCCCCCCTGTAAAAGGTACGCCCCCCCTGTAACAAGGTACTAGCCCCCCCGTAGCTATCCCCCCCCTGTATCAGGGAGCTGCCCCCATTTCCAGGTATTAGCCCCCCTGTAGCCCGGTAGTTAGTCCCCCTGTAGAAAAGGAGTTATTTTACCCCTGTAGCCAGTAGCTGCCCCCAAATAAAGGTATTTGCCCCCGTAGCCGTAGTTACTCCCCCGTAACCAGGGGTTTGACCCCCCATGTAGCCAGGTAGCCCCCATGTACCAGGAAATGCCCCCATAAAAACCAGGTTTTACCCCCTTAGCCGGGAGCTGCCCCCCCTGTAGCCAGGATTAGCCCCCATGTAAAAATAGTTACCCCCCTGTACCAGGGATTTTGCCCCCCGTAGCCAGGTAGCTGCCCCCGTAGCCAGGTATTGCCCCCCGTAGCCGGCGAACCCCCCCGTACCAGATAGAGCCCCCAAAGCTGGAGACCCCCTGGGTCAGGGAATTTTCCCCTTTAGCCGATAGTTCCCTGCATTAATCTAATAAAAAAAAATTTAAAAAAAAAAAAAAATTTTTCTCCACCTTTCCACACCCACGGGGCCCCCCTCCTAGCTTTCGAGCGTGTAAGCGGTGTACGTCATACCCACTTTCACTTTTGCGGTGCTCCCGGGGGCCCTCGGCAGCAGAGCTGCAGCTTAGGAAATTCTAGGCGTCCCGGGGCGCAGTGAAAGCCGTGCACCCCCTGCGCCGCGGTATGTACAGCATCATAAGCGGAAACTAAGGGGAGGAGGGAGGGGTAACGACCGTCCTGCCCCTCCGTCCAGCAGCTGCACAGCGAGTGTGCAGCCTACTGATTCGCAAGGGCATTCCCGGGCGGCGGGTGCCCGCCTCGCCCGCCCTTAGGAACGGCCATGTGTTGTATAATCCGCCGGCGTTTTGCCGTCGGTTTGCCATACAATCAAATGTATGGGCCTATGGCAAAAATCAAGAACCGACCGTGTTTTTTGCAAATACAGTGACAAAAACCACGGTCGTGCACGAGAAAAAAAAGGTCAGCTTTTCAATGTTTTTTGTCCAATGCTGTTTGGACCTAGCCTAAGAATAGGCTTTAGAGCCGGAACCTGTGAAGAGAAAGGGTGCTGTAACTATCTCCTTTACTACATACAGGCAGTCCCCGGGTTATGAACGGGATATGGACTGTAGGTTTGTTCTTAAGTTGAATTTGTATGCAAGTCGGAACAGGTATAATTATTACATGTATTACAACACAAAAGGGATATTTTTTCGTTTTGGATCGTGCAGGGAAGGGTTTTAACATTTGTTTTGCTGTCTGTGCCCTTGTTCAGAAGATTTCTCCTCATTTTCACCTCATGTGCTGCTGTGGCATGCTGGAACTTGTCGTTCCACAGCTACTATCTGCTGTAGAACATGGAACTACAAGTGCCAGCATGCCCCATAAATCTCCGTTTGTAGCTAGGGGACAGATAAAGTGGTTTTACCTGTTCCAGCACTGATGCGCCTGGAGTTGCCGTTAAAAAGGCATACATGTGTAGCTTTGTACGGCTGTAGTGCGACACGCCTCCAGCATGCCCCCCCCAATCTCAGGCGCATTACAAAGTGCCGCCTGATTAATAATATAGCAAATAGGGTTTCGGGCTGAAAAGACGCCAGACTTCTGGCGCAACCCAGGACATACATGTCGCACTGAGTTTTTAGAAAGTAAACCTTAAAGGAGATGTCCAGTAAAAATATATATATATATATGCGATTGGGGCCAGGGTCATCCAAAATAGAAAAAAAAAAATATTTACTTATCTGTCCCCCGCCGATGTCATTTCTCAGCTTCAATTAGTGCACTCTTTTCGACTTCTGGGTTCTTGTCCCGACATGCTGGAGGAACTTGCGCACCATTGTAAGTGAATGGAGCGCAAGTCTCTTCTCTGTGTTGGGATGAGTGACTAATCCGGAGATCAGGACTTACAGCGACAAGGGACAGCTAGGTAAGATTTTGTTTTCTATTTTGAACCACTCTAATCCCAATGACATTTTGTTTTAATGGACAACCTCTTTAAATCAAAACTAAGGGCTTCATGTATGAACACAGCTGTGCAAGTTTTCTGGCGTACTTTGAGCCAAGAAACTGTTGTAATCCTGTTCTGTATATATATATGAACAGTCGTACACCAAAACTTGGCACATTTCTGCACCAGACACAACAATTTTGAGTGAGCCAAAGATGCACCAAAGTTTGGCATGAAATGGTCATTCAAATCCATACGATGACCAAGACAATGTTTGGCACATAACACTCTTTCATATATACTGTCGGATCATACACTATTAAAAACAGATGTAGAATTGGCCAGTTGGTGCCAGGTTCCTACATGTCACCCTAAATGTACTGCCTATAGTGGTAGAAAACAATTGAAAGCTGACATATAACACAGGGCTGGTAGACTTGAACTTCCAAACAGACATGACTTTGCATCTAACAAATTTAAACTGAAAATAAAATGTGATCAGTGGTTTTACCACTACATTTATCACAGAAACACCAAGGGCGACATGTATGAATGGGCTTTACGCCTGTTTTTTGGCGTATACTGCGCCTCCCGGCCCAAATCCCCCTGTCGGACGCAGGGATGTGGTGTTAGTCGCAGAGTTCGCCACTTTCAGCTGCGCCCCGCATGAAGGGGCGGGCAATGAGCGCGGTGTGGGCGCGGTGTAGGCGTTCCGGGGCGGGATGCGGAGCGATCGAAAAGTCCGAGGCATGTACGATCGTGAGTCGGCAAAGTGCGGCGCAATGCAGCGCTCGGCAGCTCCGACAGGCAGACCTGGTTTATTTTGGTCTAAATGCTCTGGCGGCGGCGAAGTGAAGCAAGAACAGAACATGCGAGGAAGCAGATAGAAGATCGCGACAGAAATTTTGGCGCTCCGCTCCGTGCAGCAGTAGTATGAATCCGAAAAAAATCGCCTTTATAAAGGCGGAAAACAGTGTCAGAAAAGAGCTGAACCTCGAAAATAAACATAAAAAAAAAAAAATCACTTTCCAAAAAATCTCGAACGGCGTAATATCAAGAAATCGGATATTGGAAATTGCCGGGAAATACAGTAATTCAAATTCTTAAAGCTATTCTCATTGGTCGGCAGAAACTGGCCAATCAGAATAGGAGCGACAGTGAACCATTTAAACCTATGGAGAACGATTGACCAATCAGAATCAACGGCGGGACAGTTCAAAATACAGTAAAAATGCAGAAAAGAGCTGATTGGTTGAGCTAGCGGGGGCTTGGCTATCTCGGCCAATCAGAATAGGAGCGACAAAGACCCATTATAGCCTATGGAGAATTTTGAACCAATCAAAATCCAAGGCGGGACAGTTCAAAATACAGTAAAAAGGCAGAAAAGAGCTGATTGGTTAATGCGGCGGGGGCTTGGCTATCCCAGCCAATCAGAGCGCGAGCTACTTCTCCCATTGTAGTCTATGGGAGAGATGGGCGCAATGCAATCTCAGGATCAGCGCGTGCGGCATGAAGTATGAATAAAAAAATAATATTTTATTAAGTGTAAAACATTATCAGATAAAGCACTGAAACCTTCTTTAAAAATAAAGCACTTAAATCCCTAACAACGCGTTTGTCGCCGAGACCAGCGCTACATAAGGAATTGCAATAGAAGAATTGCCGGGAAATACAGTAATCAAATTGTTTAAGCTCTTCTCATTGGTCGGCATAAACCAGCCAATCAGAATAGGAGCGACAGTGTCCCATTAAAACCTATGGAGAACTATTGACCAATCAGAATATGAGCGACAAAGACCCATTATATCCTATGGAGAAGTTTTGACCAATCAAAATCCAAGGCGGGACAGTTCAAATTACAGTAAAAATACAGAAAAGAGCTGATTGGCTAAGCTAGCGGGGGCTTGGCTATCCCAGCCAATCAGAGCGTGAGCTACTTCTCCCAGTGTAGTCTATGGAGAGAGCGGCGCACTGAAATCTTGGCGCTCAGTGCCGTGCAGCATGGAGTATGAATAAAAAAATCATTTTGATTAAGTGTAAAACATTATCAGATAAAGAGCTAAAACCTTCTGTAAAAATAAATCTTTTTAAAACCCCCGAACAAGGTTTTTGTCCCGAGCCCCGGCGCTAATGGAATTGCAATAGAGAAATCGCCGGGAAATACAGTAATTAAAAATTGTTTAAGCTCTCTGATTGGTGGGCATAAACCACCAATCAAAAATGGGGGCACAGTGGCCCATTATATCCTATAGAACTCTAGAAAAGTAGCTCGCGTCTGAATGGAAAAGTTTGGGACAGCCCCCGCTGCCAACCAATACTTTTTCTGCATTTTTACTGTATTTTGAACTGTCCCGCCTTTGATTCTGATTGGTCAATATTCTCATGGGGTTTTTAAGGGTTTGTCGCTCCTTTTCTGTTTGGGCGGCTACCCAACCCCCCGCTGCTACCAATCACTCTATTATCTTTTTTAAAATTTTTTTTGAACTTCCCGCCTTTGATTTGTTTGGGGTCAATTTTTTCCCATGGTTTTAAGGTTCCTGTCGCCCTATTTGATGGCCTTTTTTTAAAGCAACAATGAGAATAGTTTTCAAAATTTGAATACTGTTTTCCCCCCTAATTTCCTATATCCTAATTCTTGAAAAAAGGATATGGAAAGTGATTTTTTTTTTATGTTTTTTTATTTTTTTGGGGGTTTACCTTTTTTTGAGAATGTTAACCCTTTATAAAGGGGGATTTTTGTTCAAAAACCCAACCAACATGTGGAATGAGTTTTCGCCCCCCCCTTTTTGGGAACAGATTTTCGGCGCAGGGCCCGCATGGCGCCCTAAGTCCCGCATGCGCCCCCGTCCCGCACTTTTTGAGCCCGGCCCCCCCCCCGACATAGTAAAGGGGCAGATTTTTTCCCGGAAATAGGGAAAACGCGCCCCCACCCCCAGCTTCATACATGCCCCCAAATGTCAAATCTTTTTATTTTGGTTCCCCCCATTTTCCCAAGAACCATAGATTTTTTATTTTTTTCTGTCTGCATCAAACCTGCACAACTTGGCAGAATGTGAGGGCCAGTCTGCCCAAGGTAGGGCCTGCACCATTTGAAACCGCTCCTGGACTCCCTCCTGACCACCTGGGAACGCCCCTAAACCGGGCAACACTGCCCATTTTAAAGTGGGGTTTTCACTAGCCACACCTTTTAAGGGCCATTGCAGGCTGCCAAAAATCATTTGGTGGGCTGCATGGTGCTAGCAGGCCGTATGTTGTGCAGGCCAGGTCTAAGATGCACGAGGGCTTGTTTTCATATCATAAGATGTACTTTTTATTGGTAACATTGATCGTAGCATATATAATGTAGTGGGAAACAAAAAAAAATCTTTGTGAGGTGAAACGTGAAAAAAACTGCAATAGCACAATTTTTGTAGGGGTCTCGTATTAATAGGGTTTACTGATATACATGAATGTTTCTGAAATTCTCATGGTCATTCCTTTTCTTGAACCCAAAAATTTTATAGTTTTTCCTATGTTTTGGTACTTTAAAAAAAAAAAATAGAAACTTTTTTATTTTTTAAATTTGTGTTACAGCACTATTTTCTGTGACCAATAACTTTCTTAGGACTTACTTTTTGTAGGCTAAAATGTAGTTTTTATTAAAAAAACACAGAAAAAGACCATACTTTCGCCAATGGCAGTGCTTGAAAAAACCCAGCAAAAAGCAGCAAGCCCCAGTGCTGCCTGAGTTATACACGGGTATAGCTAGATAATAGACAATTGCTCCCCCCAGCAAAAAAACTGCACTAAAACAGTAAATAATTCAAACCAGTATGCAGATATGCCAAAGAATGCAAATAACACTGTGAAACAGTCCCCAATTGTCAGCATTTTAATTGCATATAAATGAGGCTTCTAAGGCTATGTTCACAAGGCTTAATTGCGGGACGTATTCCAGCAGCTCGCCGGCCCCATAGACATGCATTATCCATGGCGCGTATACGCCGTGAATAAGTAGCATGTCACTTCTCTCCCCGCTCTCCGTATTGTGCGAGCAGGGAGAGGAGCCGTAATCCATAGTTCTCTATGAGAACTGTTCATTACCATAATGACTGGGACGTATTTCAGCCCGTAATTCGCGCAGCACAGAAATTATGGGCTAAAATACGTCCCAGGATAAGCCGTGTGAACATGGCCTAAGACTATGTCTACACAGCACAAAAAAATTCCATTTTTAATTTTCAGGGGGTTTTCCCGTTTTAAAAAAACCGCCCGAAAAACCCAAAGGGGGTTTACAAAGGTTTAATAACAGCAATGAAAAACCCGGGCGGGAATTTTTATACACACACGGGTTTTTTTTTTGTTTTTTTTTTCTTTTTTTTTTTTTGGGTTTTTCCGTAAAACTTCACAATAAATTATAACAAATGGGGTACATTTTTTTGATGGGGGAATAAATATAATGGGTTTGTTTTAAACCGGAAAGAACAATGTTAAATTGTTTTTGAGTTTCAAACTTATTAGGGGGGAAATAGAAAACCATTTCGCCCTTAAAAAAGACGAGGGGGTTTCCCAGATAGTCCGTTTCGGGGAAACCCAAATTTTTTCATTTTAAGACTTTAAAGCAAAAGCCGGGAAAAAAAAAACACATGGAAAATAAATACAAAAAAAAGAAAAAAAAAAAGTAAAAAGGTTGGGGGGGACCCGGGAGGGTGGGGGCCCGGAACCCCGCAGGGGGGGGAAAAGGGAATCTGTTAGTTAAAAACAGAGTGGGGTGCCCCTTTTAATTACCCCGACGACCGGGTTTTTCCATTCCCCAAAATAAAACAATTCCCAAAAAGGGCTTATGGGAAAAGAATAAGAGTTACCCCGGCCCATAGAAAATTCCCGACAAGTTTATTAGGCGCCGTTCGGGAAAATATGGAGGCGCCTGGGGGAAAATGCAAAGTAAATTCCCTCAAGGAAACCCACTTTTTTAAAACCCAAAAAGGGGAAACCAAGACCTAATGTCCTCTAAAAGACATGAAGGTTTTTTTCTATTGGGTTTTCCCAAGTGGTAAAGTTTTTTCATTTAAGGAAAATTTTTGCCGTTCTACTTTTTACCCTCCTCAAGATTGGGGGTTAAGTTTGACAAACCCGAACCTCTCCCATCCTGGAAATTGGGGTTTCCCCAGCCAATTTTTTTAGGATGAAATTTTCCCCTCGAAAAAGGAGGATAGAAGGGGGTGTTTTTACTTGCTAAGGCCAGGGGAATTGGGGAAAAAAGGGCAAAAAGAAAGGGGAAAGGGGGAATCCAAGGGCCCAAACTTTAGTAAATTTTTCCCCTATTTTCCCCCAAAAAATTTTTTGTGGGGTTGGGGGGGTTTTCCCCAAAATTTTCCCTTTTTTTTAAAAAATTTCCTTTTCCCCCCTTTTTTCCTTTTTAATTTTTACAAAACCCCACCCCCCCATTTCCCCCCAATTTATTTAAAAACCCCCCCAAAACCCCAAAAAATTAAATTAAACAAAAAAACCCCCCCACATTCTATTACCCTTTTTTAAATTTAACCCCCCAATTTTTATTTTAAACCCCTCAAAACTTTCCCAAAATTCAAAAAAATTTTTCCCCCCCTTTTCTCGGGGTTCTTTTGTTCCTCCTAACCCTTTTTTTACCCCCAAATAAAATTAACCCCCCCCAATCTTCATCAAAATTCCTTTAAAAAATTCCCATTTTTTTAAATTATTTTAGAAATAAACCTTTCCCCCACTTTTATTTCTAATAAATTTTAAATTCTTTCCATTTTTTAACCTTTCCCCCCCAAAAATAAAATTTTCCCCTTTTTCCCCCTTTAACCCCAAAACCCCTTCCTTTCTCCTCTTTCCAAACCCCAAGTTTATTCTTTCCCTTTTCCTCCCCCCAAACCAAAAATTTAACCAAATCCCTATTTATTTGGTAAAAACCCCGGGGGTTTTAAATTTTGGGCTATCCCCAATACACTTTAAATTTTAAAAAGGGGAAAACTTTTTAAGGGAACCCAGAATTTGGGAAATTGGGTTTTAAACCAAAAGGGTTTGATAACTCCTCCCTTTTCCCTTCCCCCATTTTTTTTTAATTTAAAATATATTTTCTTAAAATTTCCAATTTTAAAAAAAAAACCAAAATTCACCATATTTTAAAAAACCCCTATCCCCATTTTAAAACTTCCCAAAAATTTTTCTAATTTAATTTAAAAAATTACATTTTTCGGAAATTTTCCCCCCTCCCAGATTTAAATCTTTAAAAACCCCCTTTTTAAAATTTTTTCTTTAAACCCTTTTTTCATTAAATTTAAAATTTTTTAAAATTAAAATTTTCAAAAACCCCAACTTTACTCCCCTAAAAAACCTAATTTTTTTTTCCCATTTTCCCCAAAAACCCCCCTTTTTAAAAATTTTTTTCCAGTTTTAGGGGGGGGGGAAAAATTAAAACAATTAAAAATTAATTTTATCCCTTAATTAACCCCCCATTTTTAAATGTTTTTTGGATTTTTTTAAATTCCAAAATAACAAAAAAAAAAAACCCCAAAAACCCATCCCCAAATTCCTAACTTATTTTTAAAATTTTTCCTAAACCCAATTTCCCAATTTTAACCAAAATAAATTCCCCCCCCTGTTTAAAAAAAATTATTAAAAACCCCCAAACCCCCCCCCCAATTTTTCTCAAATTTAAACCAAATTTTCCCTTTTTAAAAAATTTTAAAACCCTTACTTTTCTTTTTTCCCAAATTTGGAAAAAAAATTTTTAAAACCCTTCCTATTTTCCATAAATTTTTCTTTAAAAAAATTACAAAACCTAAACTTTCCTTCCCATTTAATTAATACTAAAAATCCAAAACCCCCAAACCCCTTTTTCCCCCCTATCCCCCCCCCTTACCCCCTTTTCCAAACCTTTCCCATTCCCCCTTTTCCCAATTTTATTTTTTTTACCTTCCCCAAAAAATTTTTCCCAAACCTTTTTATTTTTAACCTTTCCCCAACAAATACATTCCCCCCCAAATTTTTTTAAACCAATTTTTCCCCCCAAAATTTTAACATTTTTTAAATTTCCCCTTTAAAAATTTCCCCTTCAAATCAAACCCAACCCTATTTTCCTCTTTTCCTTTTATTTTAAAAAAATCAAATTTCAAAAAAATTCCTTTTTAATTAAAATTTAAACCCAAATTTATCCCCAATTAAAAACGAAAAAAATTTTGGGGGGAAAATTTTACTTTAAAACCCCCCCAAAATTCCCCAAAACCCCAAGGGACCCCATTTCCCAAATTTTTCCAAACATTCAAACCAAAAACCCCCCAAAAAAATTTAAAACCCTCTTTTCCCCAACCAAAATTGGTCCAACTTTATAAAACCCCTTTCCACCCCCTTTAAAAAATTGTTCTAAGTTTCCTTTTTTAAAAATTTAAAAAACTAAAATTTTCCGCTTTCCCCCTTCCCCACCCACCCCCCCACCCAACCCTTTCCCCCCCATCCCCACCCTTTTCCCCTCAATTTTTTTCTTTTACAAATTTCCCAAACCTTTTTTTCTAACCAAAAAAAAAATATTAAAACCCCCCACCAAAAAAACCCCCCTTTTTCCCCAAAAACCCCCCTAATAAACCCCTCGTTTTAAAATTTTTTAAATATTTTTTTTTTAAATTCTGGGGTTTAAAATTTGCCCAAAATTGCCCCTTAAAAGGCCAAAGGCACGTTTTTCAAATCTTTTTTCCCCAAATTTTAAAACCTCTAAATCTGGAAAACCCGAATTTCCAACAAACCCCACGGAAAAACTTTCGGCCCCCAAAATAACACCTTTTTAAAAATTTTTTTGGGGAAATAAAATTTCCAACCAAAAACCCCCCCAACCCCCTTTTAACCTTCTTTTAAATTTTTTCTAAGAAGGGGGAAATCCCCAAAAAATTTTTTTTCCTTTCCTAAAGCGTTCCCCGAAGGTCCAAATTTCAAAAACAAACCCCTCACACCCCCAAAACCATTTTAAAAGGGCCCCCTTTAAACCAAAAGATAATGGTTTTGAGGTCCGGGTTGGGTTTGGGGGAAAAAAAAAATCCCCCTCGGGGAAGCGGTTTCCCCAAAAGATGGGCGGAGTAATTTCTTAGAAAACCCCGGGGGTTTTAAGGAAATTTTAAACGGGGGACTTTTGATGTGGTTTCGGGCCCCTGGGTTCCCCCCCAAACCCCCTGGGGGTGTTTTGGGGGAAATTTTTAAATCCCTCCAGGATTTTAAAAGCCCGGGTTTGGGTTTTCCCCAAAAAATAAGGGTTCAAAAACCTTTGAAAAAGTTTAAACCCTAGATTTTGGGGGGCCAAAAATTTTATTGTAAAAGAGCCCAAAGGGATTCCCTTTCCCCCAAACCCGCAGTAGTAGCTTCCCTCCACCTCCCCCAAACTTGGGTCTGGGTTTGACTTTCGCGTTAACATGTTTTTTTCCTTTTAAGTTTAAAAAAACCCCTGTTTGGTTTTTTTGGGCGGGTAAACCCAATCCCCTTAAACCCCCCCAAAAGGTTTCCCAATTGCCGAAATTTTTTGCCTGGTAATGGTGTCTCCTGGGGGAAAAATTTCCCTTTGTCCTTTTTTTAAAAGGGTTTTAAGGGTTTCAAACCTTTTAGGCGTTTGTAAGGGGGGGCTTTAAAACCCTTTTACTTTCCCAGGTTTACTACTTTCTTTTCCCCCGGGCTAAAGGGGAAGAGCCCCAAAAGGGGCGGGGAAGGGGGGGGGAGGGAAAATGGGAAAGAAGGGGGAAAAAGAAAAAAAGAGAAAAAAAAAAAAAAAAAAAAAACAAAAACCCAAAAGAAAGAACCCCAAACAAACCCGTATAAAGAGAGGCTTATTTTTAAACCGGGCATGGGGAAAAGGGAAATCAACAAAAAAAACAAAAATTTTTCCTGAAAAATGTTGCAAAGGGCTTCACTTTTTCCCCCCAAAAAGGGGGTATAAATTAAAAAAAAATTGAGTCAATAGAACGGAGGGAAAGTCCTGGATTTAATGGGGCCCCAATGAGGCCCCCAAAAAAAAATTGGTAGATATAGAATTTGGGCCCCGGGGGGCCCATTCAAAATTTTTGTAGGGAAAGTGGGGTGATTAAAATGGAAGGGAACCAAAAAAAAAGTGGGGGGAGACCCATTGGGGGGAAACATGAAAGACCTCAAAATAATTTTTTCCCCCTTAACCCTTTTGAAAATCCCCCTATGTAGGGATTTCCGAATTTTAGCGAAAGGGCAAAAGAGTTGAGTAGTGGGGAATTCCCGGGGTGAGGTTTTTAAATTGATGTTTAAGGGTCTCACTCGTTCATTTTGGAGGCTTGACGGTTTCTCTCCTTTTGGGGGCTCGCGGTTACAAAGAAAAGTGAGAGGGCCCCCAGGGTCTTCTTCTGGGGGGCTCGGGGTTGCCCCGAAGGGTAAAGGGGGTGGGGGGGGCGGGGAGGAGTGAAAAGGGGGGGGAGGGGGGGAAGGATCTAGGAGCCTCCAGTGTCCCTGTCCAAAAAAACTTTTTTGTTTTCTTCCGGGGAATAGAATGTCAAGATGTTGCCATTTTGTGGAAAATTTTTTTAAGTCCCGGGTGGGAAAAGGGGGAAATTTTTTTTGGGTTGGGGGAAAACAAGGCGGAACCGATGGGTGAGAAAACCTGGTTGGGGGGGATATTTCCCCGTGGGGAAGTTTTTTCAAAGATAGTATTTTTTTCCCCTAAAGATGAGGCGGATTTAAGTCTTTTTAAGCGAAATTGAAATTTTTCCTTTTGGAAACCCAAAAAAAATTTTAACTGCTTGGGGGGGGGACAGAAGGTTGTGAGGGAATTTAAAGGCGGGAGGGGAAGGTTTAGGGGCCACTTCTCGATCAGGCCCCGAGGGCGATGGTTCGCTTCTATTTGCAGGGATTTTCCAATCCTAGTGTTGTTGGGGTCTCCTCTCGATGGGTTTAAAAATTTTCGTTAGCCGGGAATGGGGCCTTGAAAACCCCTAAAATTTTGAAAATTTGTTCCTTTTTTTAAACCAAATTTTTAAAGGGTCTTCCGTTAAACCCTTTTTTAAACCGTTTTTTTTTTCCTGAAAAAGGGTCGGAAAGAACCCAGGTTTAAACCTTGTCCAGGGTAAACTGGTGAGGTTTTGGGGAAGCTGAAATGTTGGTTATCAAGATTTTGGGCCCTTTGGGAAAATTTTGGGATGACTGTTTTACTTGGGAAACCCTTTTTACGTCCCAACAGATGCTGTCCAAGGGGGCCCCTTGGGAAGACCCTTAAAAACTTTTTTGCTACCTCCTTAAAATCAGGGAAAATTTGGGAGGGTGGGGGGGGGTTTTATTGTGCGTGCTTCCTATCCGGGAAAGGGGGGTTTCCCTGGTGTGAAAGGGAGCTTAAAGTGGTTGCTGGTGGGGGTTTTGTTGGCGAAAGGCCCGTCGGGGGGTTGGGGGCGACGGGGTTGGAAAATTTTTCCCTGTGGAAACCAGGAAGGGAGGCTAGGGGAGGGGGAAAGTTTTTTTGGGCTGCCCTTTCCCTGTTGTTTAACATTTTTATTTTTTCCCCCCTTTTGCAGAAAAAATTTTTCCAAGGCCAGGGTTTGTGGGACTGGCGGGTGTGGGAAACTTTGTTAAGCAGGACTAAAATGACGGGGTTTAAGGGTAAAGAGGTCCTTTAATCGAGAATGCCAGGGGGGGAAAAAGGGTTTTAAAGGGGCGAATGTGTTTTAAAGCAGCCAGGGGAAGTGGGTCCCAAGGTTTTAGGGTCCCCCGGGTTGCACTGGTTTTTGGGTGCCCCCTGCACGGGGAAGGGGCCCCCGGGAATTTTTTTTTTTGGGACGGGCAGGGGGGGAAGTTTCCAAAGGCTCCTAGTGATAAATTTGGGGCGAAGGGAGCTTTTTATCTAATTTTCCCCCGGGCCAAACCCTGGGTGCCATTTTTTATCAGTTCTGCCAGTGAGGCCCTGACCCCTGTGAGTAAATCCCGGGGTTTTTTGCTCCGGGGCCCCCTGGGAAGCGGGTGATTAAATCCAGAGCGGGGGGGCAAACTTCCCGGGTAAAGGGGACGGTGGGATTCCCGCTGTGAGTCCCCAGCTGAAAGCCTGTTTCAAGCAGGCGGGTTTCGGGCCGGGCCCCCGTGATGCAGATTTCCCCGGGGTTTTTAATTTCCCTGCGGGTGGCTCCTATGCTGGGCGCGGGCCCTTTCACCCTTTTTGGTGCCCCCCCGGGGGTTTTTTCGTGTTCCGGTGGGGGGGACGGGCCCCGGGCTGAATTAGTGGGTTTGGCTGGGGGTTATCCCCAAAAACCGGGAGCCCTGCTCTAAGTCCCAGCATGGCGGGCCGGAACCGGAAGCCCCCACACACGGGTTTTTTTAACCCCATTTTAAAAATCGGTGGAAATGCAAAATTTGTATATTCCACTGGAGTCCCACAGTTTTCCATCGGATTCCCATACATTCAATTATACGGTCTGACAGCAAAAACTAAAACTGACCACGGTTTTTGCGTATATCAGTGCTCAAAATTGCGGTCCTGCATAGGAAAAAAATGCTGTCGGTTTCGACGTTTTTTTGTCCTATGCTGTGGGGCCCTACCAAAGAGGCGACAGATATCAAATAACATGGGTCACCATCCACTCAAAACCCAATACTGCCCCTTATATTCAAGTGGGAATATGCCTACATCTAAGTAGGCTGGTAGCCTGCTTATCACAGGTTCCCAAAACATTTTTATACTGCTATTCTTATTGAAGGTACCATTTCTGGGAGCACAACCCCAACTTCCTCCCATGTGCCCTGTGTAAATGTCCGCTAGTTTTATTGAATGTACACAATTTGAAAAAAATTTGTATTTTTGGCTAAACCCTGCTTACGAGCCAAATTTTCTACCCCTACACTTTTCAATTTTTTCCTTCTGCCACCAATATCCTGCCCCCCCCCACTCCCAATTTCACACCGGTAAAAAGAACAAGCTTCCTATTTAAGCATGCACTCTACCAGTCAGACTTTAGTCAGTCAGTGCAACACCCCCTTTAAGTGCAATCTCCTTAATGTACTATATCGCATTAATACCACATTGAAACCAAATAAACCCAAATTAACCAAGACCCTTCCCAGCCCTCACCAAACACACCCAATAGCACCTCCGCCACAATCACCACTGCCTGCCACATCAAAACCTTGTTCCCCTCGACACCCGTGCTGGCAATGGATTCCTACCCCCCTTCTGCTTACCTTTCCCAAAACCTGACCCTATCTTCACCTCTGCACAACATTACGACCTTCCTAAAAAAATCCCACAACCCCTTTTTCTCTATCCCACACACACTCCTCACTCTCTACCTCTTCCCCCCTGCTGGGGACATACCCCAAACCCCCGGGCCCCCCACCACCCCACTGGGGCTTCGGGCATCTCTTACAACCAAGCAGCAACATTTTTATAAACCACACAAACCTCAAAACCACCCCCTCACCCCTCACACCCTCCGCATGTCTGGTGCCCCTGAATGCCGTTCTTTTGTGCAACAAGCTTCCCTTCATCCCGACCTCTTCACCTCACGCCAATCTCACCTTTCTTGGATTAACAAAATTTGGGGTGACACCCCTGAACAACTTCCCCTGCTGCCCTCCATGGTGGCTCCATTTCCCCCACCCCCCCCGGGCATTAAACTGGCGGAGTGTCGGCCTTCTTTTCAGATCCTGTTCCTTTTCTCTTTTCCACCATACCCCCAAACACCCTCCCCCCCCTTGAGGTCATTCGTCCGCGCACTCCCCCCCCAACCTCCAAGTTTCTGTTATTTATCGTCCCCCGGGCCCGCCCCCCCTTTCCTCGACCACTTTGCTTCCTGGCTCCTCCATTTCCCCTTGCCCCGACATCCCCACTATTATCAGGGGGAGTTTTTAACATCCAAAAATACCCCCCACTCCCTACTAAAAAACTCCTTCACTCTCCTCTTCCTTTGGCCCCCCATGACCTCTGGACCCAAACTCACACGAGGGACCACACTGGACCTCACTTAAACCCGCCTCTGCCCCCTTCTAACCTCTAAAACCTCCTCTCCCTACTCTACCACAATCTGCTCACCTTCTCCTCCATCACCACCCTCCTGCCCCTCCTCACCAAATCACACACCCACCAGGAACCACAAAACCTCAACCCTTGCACTCTCTCTACCTCTTGCTCCCCCTCTACCATACCTCACTTGCTAAACCAACGCACCACCACATTCTACAACAACACAACACTTCCATTCTCGTCTGCCCCCTCCACACACAACAAACCCGAAAAATGAACGACAACCTTGGCACACAACCCCCCAAAACAGCTGAGGCAGTTTCCAGAGTTGCCAAACCCGCGGAAAGAAAACCCGTCCACCACACCTCACCTCAAAAGAACACTGCACCATTTAAACCCCCATCACCCACCCAAACAAGCTATTTACCCACCCAACCCCCTTCCCCAACCCCAGACAATTTTTTTAACACCTTAAACTCCCTCCTGCTCCCCAGCCCCCCCCCCATTTTCCCCCCTCTCAGCAGAGGGTTTTGCAACCATTTCCTAATAAAAAAAAACTCATCAGACAAGCTTTACCCCACATCCCCCACCTACCTCATTTCCCGCGGGGTCCCCCCAGCCCACCTCTGTACCGCCCAGACTATCCCCCCTAACTCCTTCCACCGGTCACTCCTAACAACTCTCCTCCTACTTCCAAAACAACCTCCCCCTGTAGTCTTGACCCACCCCCCATCTCACCTCTCCCTGACCTTATGCTGTTTTTCATCCCCGCCCCACCATCTCTTTAAACACATTTAAACCCCTGGGATCTTCCCCCCCCATTTAAACATGCACCATCACCCCCCTCCAAAGAAAACCCTCTCAACCCCTCCCACTGTCCAAAATCGCCCCATCTCAGCTTCCATTCGCCTCAAAAACCCTTTACAACACTCCACTTCAACTTTCCTCCCCTCCTCCCCCAACTCTCTCCTTGACCCCTCCAAACGGCTTTTCCCCCCACCACTCACTGAAACCCCCGCCCTAACCAAAGTCCCCAACACCTAGCAACGCCAAAGCCCCACGCCCCACACTCTGTGCTTCTCCTCCTAGACCTTTCCCTGCCCTTTTACATGTCGACCTTCCCCCTGCTACACATCCTCTCCTCCCTCGGGTCACACTTGGGTCTTTCCTATCTCTCGTACCTCACGATCGGACTTTCAGCGTCTCCATTTCTCTCTCCACCTCCTCCCTCGCCCTCCTCCTGTCGGGTCCCCCAAGGGTCCCTTGGGGCCCACTACCCTTCTCTATCTACACTCTTGGGCTGGTTAGCTCATAGCTTCACACGGGTTCAATACCACCGTATGCAATGAACCCAACCACACTCCCCCAGATGTCGCCCTCCTTTCTCCCGATCCCCGACCGCCGTCCTCCATTTCCTCCTTTTCTCCCCCCCGCCCTAAAACTAAACGTGGGGAAAAAATGAATTTATTATCTTCCCACCGCCCACTCCATCTCTCCCCCCTGACTCTCTAACACTGTTAATGGGACACCTCTCACCAGCACCACAGGCCGCTGCCCTTTGGGAAAATCTTTTACTCCAAACGTCCTTCAAACCCCAAAATCCAAAACCCTCACCTCTGCTGTACCTTTCCCCCTAAAAAATTTTCCCCCCAACCCCATTCTTTAAATCTGAAAGCACAAAAATCTTTCCATGCCCTCTCATCCCCCCTCGCTCTGCAACATCCTCCTTGCGGGTCCCGCTAGCACCCCCCGCTCCCCCCAAACTACTTTAACTCTGCTCCCCCGATTCACCTCCCTTCCTACTCCCCTGCCTCTCCCCTCTGCCCATCCCTTCCGGCTATCCATTTCCCCCCAATCCCGTTTTTAACTACAACTTCACCTACAAGGGTCTTCATAACCTCTCCCCTTCATACATCTCGCCCCTTTAAACTCTAAATACCCCCCCCCACGCACCCTGCTCCTCCAGGACCTTCTCCCTTTCTCTCCTCTTATCACCTCCCACATAACCACCCAAACTTCTCCGTGCTTCCCCCACACTCTGGAACTCACTGCCCCAAAACATCAACTCTCCCCCTCTCCACCGGCTTCAAACGTAACCTGAAAACCTACCTCTTCAGGATTCCCAAACCAAAATTTAAACCCGGGGTTTCACTGCTCCGCCCCACAAACATGTCTCCCCACCTTTTGTTTTCTTCACCCCTCCCCCGTAGATTGTAAGCCCTCCGGGGAGGGACCTTTTCCCCCCTGTACCAGTTTTAGTCACTTATTGTCACTTTTTAATTGTTTGACCAAATTATTTATGTACCCCCTAAAGTACACGCCCTGGAACAAGGGCCTCCAAAATAAAAAGGGGAAAAAAATAAAATACTGACAACATCAACTCCCCCATATAAAAGGCAAAACTACATACTGTAAAAATATGAATTATGAAATATGATCTATTAGTTGAAAATTGGCCAGTAACGTAAGCTCACAACCCACGTCAAGGGTCCCCATAGTCTTGCGAGTCCGACACTAGTGTTGACTACCAATTTTCAAAAAAAATATATATAAAGGAATATTTACTAAAAAAAAAAAAAAACACAGAAAAAAAAAAGAAAAAAGCCATACTTACAGCTCAGTGGCAGTGCATTGAACAACTCTCAGCAAAAAGCAGCAAGCCCCAGTGCTGCCTGGGTTATACTTATACTGGTGCAGCTAGGTAATAGACAATTGCTCATCCCCATCCTTTAGGGGGCTTCCCTAAAGGATGGGGTTGTGGAAGTAAAGTGTAGTTTTAATTGGCACCATTTTGTAAAACGCAACATTTTGATCATTTTTCATTCCAATTTGAAAAAGGCGATGTGACTAAAAAATATATATATTTTGGCGTTGGGTATTTCTTTTCTATGGTGTTTATAGTGTGGAATAAATAATGTTTTATTTTAATAGTTCGGACTTTTACCAATTATGTTAAGTTTACCAATTGAGGGGGACATGTATGATCGGCGTTTTCGCCAATTTTCTGGCGTATAATGCGCCTCTCTGTGCCGGCTTCGCTGTCGGACGCACCTCCCATATGTGTTAGGTGCATTAGGCAAAAGCTTCGCCAATTTCTAATACGCCTAACATAATGGGGCGTGCTGTGGGCGTTCTGGGGTGAGACTCACCACATTCGAAAACACAGATGCATGTATGAATGCGGGTCGGCAAAGAAAGGCGCATTAAAGCTCCGACAGGCAGACCAATTTCAATGCGGTCTGTCTGTCGGAGGCGTTGAAGTTTTCCCCGCATGTATGAGCGCACTTCAGCGCCGACATACATCAGGTGCAGTTTTCACAGAAAAAAAACGTGAAAACAGATGCTTTGAGACGCCGATCGTCATTCATGTCCCCCTAAGTTTTTTTCTTTTTTGTTATTTTACTTGTAAAAATTTTCAATGTTTCAATGGTTACCTGACCACAAATCTGATTAAAGCAGAGAGCAGGAAGTGATGTCACCATTATCATAACTGTCTCTAACAAGATTAGCTTTTGTTTACAGATAAGCAATTTTTTTACCGCAGAACACCTGTAGCTTTGTTTACTGAAGATTAACTCTCCTGTGCTTTGTCTTTATAATGTCTATGTATTTAGCCGCCCTGAATGAATGCTTTGTAGGACTACCTTTAGCTGCAATGACAGCTGCAGTCTGTTGGGGTATATCTTTGCATACCTAAATGCTGGAATTTTTGCCCATTCTTCTTTGCAAAATAGCTCTAACTCAGGCAGATTGGTTGGCGAACGTTTGTGAACAGCAATTTTTAGGTCATGCCACAGATCCTCAATGGGACTTAGGTCTGGACTTTGGGCAATTTTAATACATGAATATGCTTTGATTTAAACCCTTCCTCTGTATCTTTAGCTGTATGTTTAGGGTTGTTGTCCTGCTGGAAGGTGAACCTAAGCCCTAGTCTCAAGTCTTGTGTAGCCTCTAAAGGTATGTTCACACAGCGTACTGGGGCGCGTTCTGTATGCGCGGCAGTACGCCGTGTGTTTTGGAAGCATGCACTGATCAGCACGTACTTTCATGGACAGCAGGGGCCAGCCCCCACCCGGCCCCATTTAATTTTAATATCAGTAGCACATAGGCGCCGCAATTATGCCGTGTAAACATACCCTAAAAAGTTTTCCTCCAGGATTGTCCTGTATTTAGCTCCATCCATCTTCCGGTCAACTCTGAGCAGCTTCCCAGTCCCTGCTGAAACAAAGCCTCCCCATACCATGATGCTGTCACCACCATGCTTCACTGTGGGGATGGTCTGCTCAGGGTGATGTGCAATGTTGGCTTTCATCCGCACATACTGTTTACCATTTAAGTCTCATCTGACTGGGTATCTTGGCTGCTTCTCTAATTAGTGCTGTCCTCGTCTGGGCTGTCAGTTTAGCGGGATGGCTACATCTTGGTAGATTAGCGGTTTTGCTATACTCCATCAATTTACAGATGATGGATTGAACAATGCTCCGTGAGAAATTCAGAGCATAGGCTATTTATTTAAAACTCTGCAATACACTGTGCCACAACTTTATCATGGAGTTGTCTGGTGTGTTCCTCAATTTTCATGATGTTTTTTTTCACTAATGTTCTCTAACAAACTTCTGAAGCCTTCACAAAACAGCTGTACATATATTGAGAATAAATTACATACAGATCTACTCTATGTACTTATTAGGTGGGGAGGTTTTTAAAAATCTTGTGACCCAATATATAACGTTTTTAGCATTAATATCTAGAACCCTTTATGATTAAAAAGATTGGGCTTCCTGTCTCCAGGTATGTCAAACGTAATAATTCTTTCCAATCCAAAATATCCTTCTCATGTACATCTCTAAAATGTTTTTATATACTTAACATGCATATGTCACATCTATATTCTTTGCTCCAGCCAACATAAGCCTTTCCACACGCCAAGCATTTTATACAATTAACTACCCAAGTGGTACTGAAACTAGTAAACTGTTTAATTTTATATTTCTAACCATCTTTTCACCCATTTATCACTTTGGTACAACTGGCATGCTTGACACAATAGCATCTGCTTCCAAAATAGATCCAGACAGCAGTTCAACTTTAAAGCAGTTTATTTCCATCCAAACAGTGCAACGTTTCAGCTCATACTGAGCCTTTCTCAAGCAAAGTATAGTGTTCCACAAAGCGTTTAAATACAAGTGCATTAATCAGGTGTATTTGGGGTCAAAATCATGTTGAAATACTGTCCTGCAGCCCAGTTTCCAAAGGGAGGAGATCATGCTTTGCTTCAATATGTCACAGTACAACGTGGCATTTATGGTTCCCTCAATGAACTCTAGCTCCCTACAGCCAGCAGCACTCATGCAGCCCTTAACCATGACACTCTGACCACCATGCATGACTGCAGACAAGACACACCTGTCTTTGTACTATTCACCTGGTTTCCCGCCACACACGATTGACACCACCTGAACTAAATAAGTTTATCTTGGTCTCATCAGACCACAGGGCATGGTTACAGTAAGGCTATGTCCACACTGCACAGATTAAAGTCGTTCTCGGCGTTTTTGTTTTTTAAAAGCGCCCTGATAATTCTTCAGTGTGTGCTAGACTGCAATAGAAAAGGACAGTTGCTGTCTAACAGCTCGTCTTTTTTCTGCCCGTTCTTTCGGAGCGGCATATTTACAAACATGTTGTATAATACGCCGGTGCTTTTTCGTTTTCTTGTCGTCTTCCCCAAAAATATATTGTATGGGGACGTCGGGAATACGAGAAGCGGGCGCGGCTTTCGCACAAAGCGTGACAAAAGCCGCGGTCCTGCATCAGAGAAAAAATGGCCGCTTTTGGGGCCGTTTTTTTCTCTGATGCAGTGTAGACATAGCCTAATTCATGTCCTTAATCTGCTTATCTTCAGCAAATTGTTTGCGGCCTTTCTTGTGCATCATCTTGTGTCATCCTTCTGGGATGACAGCCTTGCAGACCAATTTGATGCAGTGTGTGGCACATGGTCTGAGCAATGACAGGCTCACCCTCCACCCTTTTAACTTCTACAGCAATGCTGACAGAAATCATTATTTTATTTTGAAAAGACAATGTTCGGATATGTTGCTGAGCACATGCACTCAACTTCGCTGTATGGTCTTGGTCACCGTGCTGCAGCTCAGTTTCAGTGTGTTGGCAATCTTCTTATAGCCTAGGCCATTTTGATGTAAAGCAGGGGCATTGCTAAGGTCCCTAAACATCCGGGGCCCGGGCCCTCTATGTAAAATTTTGCTCAGTAGTGCTTGGTTCACACAGCATTTTTCACGGCACATTGTTAAAAAGAAAAAAAATACGTATTTCTATTAAGAGACCAGCAACATTACAGACATTATTGTCCTGATTTACTTATCTAATAAGTCTAGTACCTGGCTATACAGATATGGAGATAGCAGATGCTATTGTAATAAACGAAGTAAGCAGCACCGGAAAATCTTAAATATGAGTGCAAGTCCGAAGACCCAGTCCACGGGTCAAACGAAGCCTCCAAAATAGATCCAGACAGCACTTCAACTTTAAAGCGGCTTATTTCCACCTAAACAGTGCAACGTTTCAGCTCATACTGAGCCTTTCTCAAGCAAAGTATAGTGTTCCACAAAACATTTAAATACAAGTGCATTAATCAAACAAGTGAATACATATGTTTCAACAAACAAGTGAGTTATCCATCATAAATAGTGTTACAAAGCAATGACCTAGTATCTATAAGAAATCATGTAAATGCAAACATTATACAATGTAAATACCTATATCCATTAGACATGTGTAATAACCGCCACAAGATGAATCTCGGCGTTCTCTTCCTCTTACTGCGCATGTCAGGGGAGCTGAAATCGCGAGACTTCGCTTCAAGCTTGACTGAACGACGGAGAGGAATATCGCGCATGCGTACTAAATAGTTTTACTACATCAGTGCCATTGAACTCACTGGCAAACTTGTAGTGAGACAACAAGCTACATTATTAAACACTCCTCAAACTTCGTAAAGCTACAATCCTCCACCCTACCATAATGCACACTACCGGTAAATAACCAATAGTTACATCACAGCAATGGAGTTGTAACAGTGCGGCGCCGACAGACGTACGCCGAAGCGCCGACCGCAGACATCCGGGTGTGGATCCTCTGTGATCACCGCAGGCGAGGTGGTAGCTGGAGGACCACGCCAGGGAGTGGAGTCTAAGGGGCCCCTGGTCTTCGCCAGAGCCCGCCGCAAAGCGGGATGGACTTGGCTGCGGGACCCCCAGGTCACTACCCCTGACGTGGCTACCTGCGGTGACAGCCGGGGTGCAAGACAGGAATCCAGGCGGTGGAATACAGGAACACAGGAACATGTACAGCAGGATACAGGAGGGTTAAACGTACACATAGCACCACAGGATACGACAGGAACTGGACAGGTAACACATCAGGTAACACAGCAGGAACAGGAGAGCACATACAGGACAGGAACACAGCAGGATACAGGAGACACAGACACGACGGACGGACGGCCAGGAGCTCAGATGACAAAGACACTGGACCAGCATCTCAGGGGTTAAAGTCTCCAACAGCAGACCTGAGATGCTGGCAGGAGCTCAAGATGGGAAGCAGCTGGACACAGCAACAGACTGCAATGAACTGACCCAGAGTAGAGACAAGAACTTCCTCTTATAGCCAGAGGTCAGGGGTGAAGAGGAAGGTGCACAGAACAGGAAACTATAAATAGGCAGGAAGCTGCCGCGCGCACGCCTTAGGAGGCACAGTGCACAGACAGGATCCAGGAAGCAACAAGACTGGACAGGACAGGCAAGTACATAGCAGAACACAGGCTGCTGGGACCCCTGCACAGGGAGCCCCAGCAGAGACATGGCAGGCACGGACAAGCCGACGGTCCAAGGCAGGGACCGCGGCATGAACCGTGACAGTACCCCCCCCCTCAAAGCCCCTCCTCCCCCTCCAAATCACAGAATGGCATTCCACATAGGCCAGGGATCCGCAAATTCTACGGGGGCAACCCCAAAACCAAGTACAGGCTGTATAATAGCCAGTATAGGGAAAACCTAGAAACGGAGGTGCATGGGAGGAACAAGCGGGGCACTAGGCAAAATGGGAGGGGAACCCAGGGCGGGACCGTGAGCCACGGGGGCTCAGAAGGCTCAGGGCGGGACCGTAAGCCACGGGGGCTCAGAAGGCTCAGGGCGGGAACGTAAGCCACGGGGGCTCAGAAGGCGGGACCGTAAGCACGGGGGTCAGAGGCTCAGGGCGGACCGTAAGCCACGGGTCAAAGGCTAGGGCGGACCGTAGCCACGGGGGTCAAAGGCTCAGGGCGGGACCGTAAGCCACGGGGGCTCAGATGGCTCAGGGCGGGACCGTAAGCCACGGGGTCTCAGAAGGCTCAGGGCGGGAGTAGCCACGGGTCAGAAGCTCAGGGGGGACCGTAAGCCAGGGGCTCAGAGGCTCAGGCGGGACCGTAAGCCACGGGGACTCAGAAGGCTCAGGGCGGGACCGTAGCCACGGGGGCTCAGAAGGCTCAGGGGGACCGTAAGCCACGTGGCTAGAAGGCTCAGGCGGGACCGTAAGCCACGGGGACTCAGAAGGCTCAGGGCGGGACCGTAAGCCACGGGGACTCAGAAGGCTCAGGGCGGGACCGTAAGCCACGGGGACTACGAAGGCTCAGGCCGCTACCGTAAGCCACGGGGACTCAGAAGGCTCAGGGCGGACCGTAAGCCACGGGGACTCAGAAGGCTCAGGGCGGACCGTAAGCCACGGGGACTCAGAAGGCTCAGGTCGTGACCGTAAGCCACGGGGACTCAGAACGCTCAGGGCGGGACCGTAAGCCACGGGGACTCCGACGGCTCAGCGTGGGACCGGTAGCCACGGGGACTCCGAAGGCTCAGGGCGAGACCAAAGCCACGGGACTCCGAAGGCTCAGGGCGGGACCGTAAGCCACGGGACTCCGAAGGCTCAGGGCGGGACCGTAAGCACGACTCCGAAGGCTCAGGAGGGACCGTAAGCCAGGGACTCGAAGGCTCAGGCGGGACCGACCACGGGATCCGAAGCTCAGGGCGGACCTAAGCACGGGTGACTCCGAAGGCTCAGGGCGTGACCGAACCGGACTCCGAGGTCAGGCGGGACCGTAAGCCCGGGACTCCAAGCTCAGGCGGGACCGTAAGCCGGGGACTCGAAGCTCAGGCGGCCGTGTGCTAGGCCAACGTAAGCTCTGGCTGACCGTGAGCTAGGCCAAACGTAAGCTCTGGGCTGGACCGTGAGCTAGGCCAAACGTAAGCTCTGGGCTGGACCGTGAGCTAGGCAAACGTAAGCTCTGGGCTGACCGTGAGCTAGCCAAACGTAAGCTCCTGGGCTGGACCGTGAGCTAGGCCAAACGTAAGCTCTGGGCTGGACCAGTGAGCTAGGCCAAACGTAGCTCTGGCTGGGCCTGAGTAGGCCAACGTTAGCTCTGGGCTGACGTGAGCTAGGCCACGGTGCAGACACTCTAGACGAGGGCAGGTCACCCGGCGGGATCCATGGTCAGTTCATACTGTAAAGGTGCGGCGCGACAGACGTACGCCGAAGCGCCGACGCAGACATCCGGGTGTGGATCCTCTGTGATCACCGCAGGCGAGGTGGTAGCTGGAGGACCACGCCAGGGAGTGGAGTCTAAGGGGCCCCTGGTCTTCGCCAGAGCCCGCCGCAAAGCGGGATGGACTTGGCTGCGGGACCCCCAGGTCACTACCCCTGACGTGGCTACCTGCGGTGACAGCCGGGGTGCAAGACAGGAATCCAGGCGGTGGAATATAGGAACACAGGAACATGTACAGCAGGATACAGGAGGGTTAAACGTACACATAGCACCACAGGATACGACAGGAACTGGACAGGTAACACATCAGGTAACACAGCAGGAACAGGAGAGCACATACAGGACAGGAACACAGCAGGATACAGGAGACACAGACACGACGGACGGACGGCCAGGAGCTCAGATGACAAAGACACTGGACCAGCATCTCAGGGGTTAAAGTCTCCAACAGCAGACCTGAGATGCTGGCAGGAGCTCAAGATGGGAAGCAGCTGGACACAGCAACAGACTGCAATGAACTGACCCAGAGTAGAGACAAGAACTTCCTCTTATAGCCAGAGGTCAGGGGTGAAGAGAAGGTGCACAGAACAGAAACTATAAATAGGCAGGAAGCTGCCGCGCGCACGCCTTAGGAGGCACAGTGCACAGACAGGATCCAGGAAGCAACAAGACTGGACAGGACAGGCAAGTACATAGCAGAACACAGGCTGCTGGGACCCCTGCACAGGGAGCCCCAGCAGAGACATGGCAGGCACGGACAAGCCGACGGTCCAAGGCAGGGACCGCGGCATGAACCGTGACAGGAGTACAGCCACTAGAGAACCCGCAGTACCACCGCGAGTTTCCAGGGATGTAATGGGAATGTATTATGCGGAAGCTCACATTTATAACCATAACAGCGCAAATAAGGAGTACATTTACAGATAATAACATGTAGCTATAATATAAAGCATGAAAGTTCCTCCATCCGTCATAGTAATCATGCATCCCTCTGATACTTCATCAGATCAGGTATGAGAAACGTCATGGTTCATCAAAATTATAATCGGCATAATGTTAAAATTCTTTTATCTGTAACTAAAATAAAATATTAATATCTCATAAGTCGAACACTATATTTCAAAATTTCCATATAGTGTAAAGAGAACGTAGGCAAGAAAACAAACAGGGTTATACAGAACTCAACTCATCGAAGGCAACACCTTAAATTCTAGATTTAACCCATGAGGAAATAACGTGTTTAATTTAAAGATCCATTCTAGTTCTTTTTTTCTTAAGCCGAGATAATCGATCACCACCTCTCCTCAATTTAGGTACATGATCTATGAATGAAAATTTCACTCGGAAAATGATGGATTATTGTGCTATTCAATTGAACGGGACAGCTGAAATCCAAAAACCGTCCCCAAAAAACGTGCAAAAAATTAAAATTCTAATTCAGAATCCGACCAGTATTTGTCATCGCCCATGAGATGCAGCCTGATAGTGCCAAACACTGTGCATCCTGGAAACTGTGCCACACTCTGAAAATAAAAGTTCCACATACTGTGCCGCCTGACTATAATAGTGTTTGTGAGTGAACATACTATGCAGTGAAGTAAGGCACCTGACTGCTATTGACAATCAGTGGCTGCAGCAGTGACAATTTAACTGTCTGGTAAAAGATGGGGAGGGACAACCTGCAGAGCCAGCGCTGGAACGCTTGCGAGGAAGGAGATGAGTGTGAGTTTTTATTTTATCTGTGCAGTAGTACTATAAATTAATTTTTTTAAATACCTGGACAAGTCCTTTAAGGACAGAGGCTGGTCAATCCTATATTCGTAGCCAGGAGGAATAGGAAAAGTTAATAAGGCCCATCCTTACCAACTCTTAACTATTAATCTCTCTGTCTTAGGTTATAATACTGATTTTTGGAAAGTTGTTTATGACTGGTGGTACATTTAAAGGCCAAACTATGTGTTGTACAGTGTCACAGTGTTAAATTACTTTTATGTATAGATTTAGATATCGTTTCTAAACCTCACCAGGTGTGTCACTAGGCTGTTTTATCTAGGACTTGTGCCTCAAACAGGCCCCGACTGGTCGGTACGTCCGGGACACCGGCAACTGTTCTCTGGACATGCATACCATTAAAAGCTATGGCACAGCAGGGAGCAATTGGCTCCCTGTTCCACCATCGCCTCACACACGTAACACAAGTAAGCACCACAAATGGCGTAACATAGATATTTCATTATGGTACTTGTGCTGCTTCCTCTATTAGGCTATCAATCTGAAGGGATATATACCTACCTATTGGGAGGGCTATATACTTACCTACTGAGGTGACCTATACACCTACGTATAGGGCCTATACACCTACTGAGGGGCTATTTTTAACTACTGAGGAGGCCAATATTCCCAGCTACCTACTGGGGAGCAGCTATATACCTGCCTGCCTACTTAATTGGGGGCCTATGCCTGTTGCTCACAGCAGGATACTGAGCTTTCCTCATATAGGAAAGTTGGGTGCCTGCTATGGGTGATTTTACCCAGTTTGCTTGGGCTCTGGATAGCCTTTCCGGCATCCAAGAAAGCTGAGTGACTCTCCATCCTTCACAACAGGGACCCAGGTTTCCTATAGTAGAAAAGTGCTTTGCTGTGGGAGATGAGATGTCACCCAGTTTTTCTGGGTGTTGGGTAGCCTATACAGCCTATACAGTATTTGTATGTGTGGTGTTTCTGTTTTCTCAGATTTCTCTTTTGTAGTATATCGGATTTGTTGGGCTACGTCAGAACAGTGTTGGATCCATGTCTTTAATAAAATGGTCAAAGGAGGATGGTGTCGAGGAGTGTTTATTTAAATAAAAGGTTTTTTGTTGTTTCTGTTTTTTACCATTTTATTACAGTGTCAGTAATAGTGGTGTCTGACAGACACCTCTCCATTAATATCACTGGGGCTTGGTGTCAGCCAGCAGTATTTCTTTTCACCCCATAGCTGACACTAACCCCCTCTCACTATTATCCCAGCAATCAAAGCACCAGAGGTACTTTAAAGAGCCAGGATCTAATGCAATGATCCAATTCTAGGCCAGCTGTGGGCTAGTATTTTTAGGATAGGCAGAGACCAATATCCAGGGACCTTCCCATCCTAGTAGTATCAGGCTGTAACTGCTGGTTAACACTTCATTTAAATTAACACTCCTTAACTTCCCTCGATGTCCATTTTATTAAAGAAATGGATCCAATGTTGGTCCTACATAGTCTAACAAATCTGATGTAGTCCAATGTGAAAACCACCTGTTGAAAAATGGAAACACTGCAAAAGACATGACAGTACAGAGGACAAACTTCAGGCGACACACTATGATCCTTGTGATTCTGGGGATTCTGGCCACATCACAAGCTTTCCGAGGTTGGACCTCTTTCTCCTCTAGGAGATTGTGCTTGTAAACTGTAGCCTGTACCCCCTCTCCAGCCTCCCCCCACAACCACTGTGTTATACTGCCTAGTGTCAGCACAAAGTACAGCCTCCACATATCACCACATAACCTCAGATTCCACCTATCACTCCATTGGGAGTTTGCGCAGAGGTGGGGAACGGGCGGGTAGCCGCTGGAAAATTGAGGATTTGAAAATGTTTCTGTGGCTGGAAGAAGTCATCATGGTGATCAAAGCTGAAAGGAAAAAAAAAGTACTACAGTATTATACATAAATTTTGGTTTGAAGAGGCGAACTTGTCAGCACTGATTTTCATTATACAGTGTACTGCTGAGGTGATGTCTTTGTGACAGGAACATGCAATATTTTATCCCAAAAAAATGTATGCCACAGTTTACAATGTGCCATAAAATCCTGTGTGAACCCAACCCTATTGAGCGAAATGTAACACCAAGTGCCCATGCCCTGGATGCTTAAGGATCCTAGCAATGCCTATTAACTAGCGTATCCACTTTAAATGTGCAAAAAAGGTTACCATAAATAAAAGGTGCAAAAAGATGTAGTTACTACAGTTATGATTGATCCAGTTTTATAAATATGAGGCCATGTCACTACACATGCATATACTTAACAATGTCATTGTTAATGAAGCGCAACTTCAAAAACCTCACTCTAACTATTTGTTCAAGTTTCGCAAGAGTGGTCACTGGTGTTGTGGCGGCACCTCAACAAGCATCATAGAAAAACAATTCAGCATAGATCAAAAAGAACATGTGAGTCAAAGGCAAGGCTTAGACATAGGCTATCAGCATAGTCTTATGTGTCTCCATTATTGTTATTAAAGGTTACAACCATCAAAGTATGAAAGAAATGACCTTTTAAATAAAGTTCAACCCACACACGGCTGCGAACAATTGTACACATCTTTCAAACTTTTTTTTTTTATAACAAAAGTACAGGGCATAGCAGGGCCACAGGTGTTGAGAGACTAACAATTTTAAAGAACAAAGTTTTAAATAGAAATACATTTGTATTATTATTATTATTAATATTATCATTTATTTTAGAGTGCCATTAATTCCAGGGCACTGTACAAATCAAGAGGTTCAGGTACATAGTATAAGACAAATACAATAGCACTAAATAACACACTGATACTGAAGGAGAGAGTATCCTGCCTATAAAAGCTTACAATCTACAGTGGAGAAAGGGGAGACAGAAGGTGATGGATGGAGATATGGAGAGATTTGTATTATGGTGTGGTGGCAGCATGCTTATTGTAAATTGTAGGCTATCCTGAACAGATGGATTTTCAGGTTACTTTAGTAACTAGTAAAGGTGGCGGAGAGTCTGATGTGTTGTGGTAGTGAGTTCCACAGTAAAGGGATGCTCCAGAGAAATCTGGGAGACGGTTGTGTGAGGAGACGACAGAGCAGAGAAGAAGGTCCTGTGAGGAGCGGAGACTGCATGAGGGGAGGTAACGTGAGATTAAAGCAGAGATGTATGGAGGGGAGAGGTTATGGAGAGCCTCATCTGTCATTATTACCAGCTGGAACTGAATTCACTGGACAATGGGTAACCAGTGAAGGGGAGAAGCAGATGATCAACAAGGGGAAATGTGGATAAACCGGGCAGCAGAGTTGATGATGGATTGAAGGGGAGCAAGAGTACTATATGGAAGGCCACAGAAAAGAGTGTTGCAGTAATCCAGGCACAAGATGATGAGGGGGTGAACAAGACAGAAACGGATTCGGAATTTTTTTTCAGGTGGTGGCGGCAGTAGGTGGTCAGGGCTTGAATGTGCGGTTTGAAGGATAGGGCAGAGTCAATGGTTATCCCAAGGAAGCAGACTTGTGGTACTGTGGAGAGTGTGGAGCCATTGACTGTGATGGACAGTTTAGATGAAGAGGGGGAGTGGGTTGGGCTGAAGATGATGAACTTCATTTTCTACATATTTAGTTTGAGAAAGTGGGAGGCGGAGAAGGAGGATAGGGACGTATACTATTAGGGTATGTTCATACGATGGATTTGGATGCTGAGTCTAATGTGGATTCAGAAATTAATCTGTGTCAAAATCAGTTTCTAAATCTGAATGCAATTTGCCTCACATGGTTTCTACTGGAAAATCCACATCACAGTGCACATGATGGGCAGAGGAATGAGGTAAACTCCACCTTAAATGTTTCTTGTCCCAGGAAGAAGTGCAGCTCCACCTTAATCACCAGGTCCTGATGACATACACTCCTGTGTCCTAAGGGAATTAAGTAATGTGGTAGACAGGCCCTTATTCTTAATATTTATGTTATAGTAACATGTGAGTTTAAAGGATTGGTGTATAGCAAATGTGGTGCCAATGTTGAAAAAGTGGTTGAAGCCTGAAAACTACAGGCTGGCAAGTTTCACCTCTGTTTTAGGTAAATTGTTAGAAGGACACTGGACTATCTCACTGAAAATAAATGTATAACGCGATTCCAGCATGGGTTTATGACGGATCAGTCCTGTCAAACGAATCTCATCAGCTTCTATGAGGAAGATTAGTTCTAGACTAGATCGGGGTATTGCATTATAGGTCATAAATCTGGATTTTTCTAAAGCATTTGATACTGTGCCACAGTATCAAAGTAAAATGAGAATGCTTGGACTGGGGGGAAAATTTTGCAAGTGAGTACGTAATTTGCTCTTATAGAAAACAAAGGGTAGTGATTAACGGTACATACTCTGACTGGATCCCTATTACTAGAGGGGTACCACAGGGGTCATTACTAGGCCCTATTCTTTTTAATATATTTATTAATGACTTTTCAGAAGGATTTCACAGTAGAATTTCAATATTTGCTGATGATAGTAAACTGTGTAATACAATTAACACAATAGAGGATACAGTTCTATTACAAAGGGATCTGGATAAGTTGGAGGCCTGGGCACAGAAGTGGCAGATGAGATTTAATACGGATAATTGCAAGGTTATGCACATGGGGAGGAAAAATCCATTCCATGATAACTTGTTAAATGAAAAAACTCTGGGTAAAGGTGACATGGAAAAGGACTTGGGAATCTTAGCAGACAGTAAACTTAACTGTAGCAGCCAGTGTCAGACAGCAGCTGCCAAATCAAGAAGGATTACAGGGTATATTAAAAGGAGCATAGATGAACATAATGAGAACATTGTTATCCCATTATAGAAATCCCTAGTCAGAACACATATGGAATATTGTGTACAGTTTTGGGCACCAGTGCACAAGAAATGTAGAGCTTTAACATGTTCAAACTGGTCCAGATTGGAGTTTTTTCCCTAAAATGAGGACAATTGACTTCTTCTTCATGGGGTTTTTTGCCTTCCTCTGGATCAACACTTTAGCAAAATAGGCTGAACTGGATGGACATATGTCTTTTTTCGGTCTAACAAACTATGTAACTATGTAAATATGGGCAACAAAAATGATAACAGGACTGAGTATATTACAAAACCCAGAAAGATTAGCAAAATTAGGGTTGTTCTCTTTAGAAAAAAGTTGGGTTTGGGTTGACATAATAAATAAGTATAAACATAGCAAGGGTCAATATAGACATCTCTCCCATTATGTATTTATATCCAAGAGTGTATCTAGAACAAGGGGGAACCCTCTACAGCTGGAGGAAAGAAAGTTTTGACATAAACATAGAGAGGGATTCTTTACTGTTAGAGCAGTGAGACTGTGGAACTCTCTGCCAGAGGAACGTATCATGGTGAATTCACTAAGGGCGACATGTATGATCGGGCTTTACGCCAGTTTTTTGCCGCATCCTGCGCCTCCCGGCCCGATTCCCCCTGTCGGACGCGGGGATGCAGTGTTAGGCGCAGCGTTCGCCACTTTCAGCTGGGCCCCGCATGAAGGGGCGGGCAATGGGCGCGGTGTGGGCACGCTGTAGGAGTTCCGGGGTGTGACGCGGCGCGCTCGAAAACTCCGAGGCATGTACGATCGCGAGTCGGCAAAGTGCAGCGCATTGCAGCGCTCGGCAGCTCTGACAGTCAGACCTAGTTTATTTTGGTCTAAATGCTCCGGCGGAGGCGAAGTGATGCAAGAACGGAACATGCGAGGAAACATAGAAGATCGCAAAAGGAATCTCGGCGCTCAGCTCCGTGCGGCATGGAGTATGATTCCGAAAAAAATCGCTTTTATAAAGGCGTAAAACATTCTCAGAAAAGAGCTCAAACCTTAAAAATAAAATCACTTTCCAAAAATCTAGAACGGCGCTACATCAAGAATTAGGATATTGGAAATTGCCAGGAAATACAGTAATTCAAATTCTGAAAGCTATTCTCATTGGTCGGCAGAAACCGGCCAATCAGAATAGGAGCGACAGTGAACCATTAAAACCTATGGAGAGAAAAAAAAAAATTAAATCAATAAAATCCTGTTTATTTCTTTATTTTCGTTACACCCATACTATTTGCCCTTGGCTAACGCAAAAAGAAGAAATAACCTGATGTCATTGAATTTAATATTTTTTTTTTATTTACCCCATATTATTATTCATTTTATATACACATCGGGACAACCTTTCGGCAGTATTATAATTTGATTTCGGCCAATGAGATTTTATTTCAGATTGCCATTTAGAAAACTCATAGGAGGCGTCCGCTCGCTCTCCCATTGGTCCAAATAACCGCGCTCTTTCTAACTATTAGCCAACAATCACAAAAGAGCTCGCTCTGCATTGCTTTTCACCATGAGAACTCTCTGAGAAAGTAGCTCGGCCTCTGATTTGGCTAAGCTGAACGAGCCCCCGCCGCTTCAACCAATTCAGCTCTTTTCTAGCCTTTTTTTAATGTTATATTTTGATCCGTCCCCGCTTTGAATATGATTGTCAATATTTCCTCCATAGGTAAGAATGGGTCCCCTGTCGCTCCTATTCTGATTGGTCAATTCCTCCTCCATATGGTTAGAATGGAGGCCACTGTCGCTCCTATTCTTGATTGGCCTTGGTTTTATCTGCCGCAATCAGAATAGCTTAAACAATTTGAATTACTGTATTCTCCCGGCAATTCTACTCTATTGCACTGCCGTATGTAGCGCCGGTCTCGGCGACAAACACGCGTTGTTAGGGATTTAACTGCCTTTATTTTTTTATAAGGTTTTAGTCAGCGCTTTACCTGATAATGTTTTGCACTTAATAAAAAGGATTTTTTTCTTCATACTCCATCCGCCGGCGCTGAGCGCCGAGACTGCATTGCGCCCGATCTCTCCATATGACTACAATGGGAAGAATACCCTCGCGCTCTGATTTGCTGGATAGCCAGAGCCAACGCTAGCTCAGCAATCCAGCTCTTTTCTTGAGCATTTTTACTGTATTTTGAACTGTCCCGCCTTTGATTCTGTGATTGGTCCAAATAGTTCTCCATAGGTTTTAACAGTTCGGCGATCTTATCCACGGTCGCTCACTTTTCGGATTGCCGGTTTCTGCGACCAATAGAGTAGCGCTCTCACAGAATTTCGATATTAATGTATTTTCCCTGCAATTTCCATATCCTAATCTTGAATTAGTGATATTGGAAGCTATTTTGTCTTTATGTATTCTTTGTACTTTTGGATGTTTGAGCTCATTTTCTTCTGAATTGTGAAAGCCTTTTTATAAAGAGGTGCGTATTTTGAGATTCATACTCAGCACCGCTCAATGTGGTATGATTTCCTCGCTGTTTCTCCAGCCTGTCTCGCATGGTAACAGAATTTTTCGGTCGCAGTCCATTCTGCCCTAATGCCGCACACTGCACCCCACAAACTTGGCGCGAGGCCAGGAAACTTTTCCCGCATTATACGCATTCCCCCCCAACGGCGAATCTTAGGCGCAGCCACGCACTGCGCGCTCAGTCACCCCGCGATGCGCGCCTCTAAAACACTGCAGGCGCGCGAGCAGACTTTACATGGAATGTATGAGCGCGTCTACCGGCGCCGACATAAATCTGCAGCAGATTTCACACGAGATATCCGCGAAATGGTGTCGCCCCTAGAACTGTAATAAATATGTGACTAGGATTCTAGAGAGGGGTTGTTGATCCAGATATTTATCCTGATTGCCAGATTGGAGTTGGGAAGGATTTTTTCCTTGGAATGAGGATAATTGGCTTCTACCTCATGAGGGTTTTTGCCTTCTTTTGGATCAACACTATAGGGCAGTAGGCTGAACTGGATGGATGTCTGTCTTTTTTTGCAGAAAATGTTTTGATTTTTTTTACTGTACTATAGAATAACGTAAACACTACATATTTGAAATTGCCGAAATCGTATCATCCTGCAGAACACATGATTTATACCGGAGCGTGAACGGCGTAAAAAAAACCTGCAAACATGGTGCAAGTAAGTTTTTTACAAATTTTGACGCACTTAGAATTTTTTTGCGATTTTCCAGTATATTCTATGGTACAGTGAATGAAACCATTCAAAAGTACATGTTGTTTCCACATAATAATAGACCCTTATATTAAAACTGCGATAAGAGGACACCAACAAAATTCCACGTCCTTTTTTATCAGTCCCAATAAAAATGACATATAAGGCGGCATGTATGAAATTTGGCGTTCAAACGACAAGTTTCATGCCTGTAATATAAGTATAGAATGCACCTGAGTTATTAACCTGCTCGACAGCGAGTCATAAATCAGGTGCATTCTTGCGCTTGTTACGACATTTCTGGCTCGGGTATACCACTCGAAAGTGGTCTACCTGTTCCATACGGTTCTAGTGCGCCCCACCTCCCACATGTCCCCCTAAATCGGGCACATTACAAAGTGCTGCTTGCGCTTTGTAATGAGCGCCTGATGTCTTTCGTAGCGGGACGGCACTTTCAGTAATGCGAACGGGGCTGCACCTGATAATGTGCTGAAAAGATGCCAAATATCTGGCGCAGCCCCATTCATACCTGCCGCCCATAATGAACATACAATAGACATGTTATATCAATGGTAGGATTAAACTTTATTGAGCTCTCGCTCAACGAGGTAGTAAAAAGAACACAGCCGTTACATAAATATATGTGTCCATCGCGGTCATGCCGTGACCCCTGCTCTGGGCCACGGCCTATCCTGCTCTGCTCCGCTCTCCCCAACCTGTTACTTTCCCAGCCATGCTCCTGCTTCCCGTCTCCGCTCTGCCACCACAAGCAAGTCACGTCAGGGATAGCGACCTTGTAGTTTCCTGCCGCAGCAAGTCTAACCCGCTTTACGGCGGGCTCTGGTGCATAGCGGGGACTACTTAGACTCCACTTCCTGGCGTGGCTCATACCATCGCTTGCGGTGGTCCAGTGAATCCACCTTCATCCGTGACAATTTGTTTCAATTAATTGATAGGGCTAAGCACTATTCATGGTGTGTACAAAACGAAAAGGTTCATTTTTCAATATTTAAAATCAATATAAATGTTTCAAACAGAGGACCCAGTATGTAGAAAAAAACAAAATTTAATGGCTCTATAGAAAGGCAAGAGATGAAAAACGATACTGGTCAACCAAATGAGAACGCTTGTCCTGTGATTAACAAAGCCTGGCAACTGCTCGCCATGAAAGCAGACTCCACCACCCCCCGAACCCCCTTCCATATTTTCCAACCCCTTCTCCACCTCCCATTCCATACTTAACCCACAACCTGTTCGATACCTGTTTCCCACCCCCCCTATCTCAAGCCCCAAAGCCTGCTCCATACTAACTGCCTGACATACCTGTCTGTACATCATATGTTGGGAATTAACGCACTTTATCCTTTACAATACAATCTCTGTCTCCATTGCCACCCAGATATATGATACAGATACAAAACACTCCACCAACACTACGCCAACCCACACAACTCAACCCCCTACCCAACCACAAACACCAAACCCTTTCGCCTAATTGCAGATGCTGCCATTACGACCTTGGTAAGCTAACCACAGGATTCCGTTATCCTGACGTCATCAGCCGATTATTGTACAGTTTTTAATACAGTCATGTACTGCAATGTATTAGAACAGCGATCTGAAGAATGCCGAGTCAAGTCTGTCCTGTGGCGGACTAGATATAAACAAAAGATATTGTAAAAAACGTGTAAAAATAATGCAGTAAAAAACACATGCACCAGTAAATAAAACACGTATACCGTTCCTTTTCCAATGACAAATTCCCAATTACCCCGAAAAAGATCAAAAATAAAAAAGTACACATTTTTGGACATCTCAAATCATTCACCTTTACATTTATGCCAAGTTCTTTCAGATGGAGTTCTCCACTCGGCTTATACACTCTAGCTATACGTCAAACACACCACACTTTGTACCAGTCACCACTGTCCCTTCCAATATTCCGAATTATTCCACTTTTACTTGACAATGAATCACAATGTCAATTTGCCAATCTGTCACACATTTTGAAAAATTATGCTTCGCTACATGCTATCTCTACTATATACAAATGTTGATTTCTTCTCATTCCCAAAATATATCCTTCTTTTGCCATAAATGGGAAACAGAGTTAAATAACAATTCATAATTCCACAGTTGACTAGATTCTTTCCACTGACCTACAAGGCTGTTAGGGGAATTAAATATCAAGAGACCTATTATAAGATCTTATCACATTGGTTCCTGGGGTATGTTGGTGGTGTGGTGTTGTGAGGGCACAATGCTACATATCTGGTGTGAATTCCCATCCATAAGGAGTTTTTGGAGCACTTTAGTAAAGCCATCCCCATGTACAGGTTTGTTATTCCACACGTTTTGCAAGCAGACTTAAAGGGGTTTTGCCACCATGTAATGTTGACGTGGGAACCTCCAAAATGGTATTTAAATCACTTTGCTAAATATATGTGATTACATAATAAAACTCTGAGACACAGCATTTCTCAATTCCCCTTAGTTACCCTCAAAGCTTCCCACTAGATCAAGCCCCGACCCAGGAGCTAGACACGGCCGCCGCTTGGCGTGAAACAACTTCATTATATCTGATACAGGCAAAATGAATACAGCCTTTTTAAGGCACCGGGTAAAAGCTCAGTCTGAAGGCTGGGTCTTTGCTGTATTGAGAATCCCCACTCTTTGAGCAACTGTTATGTGCGATTTCAGTTAGTCTTTGAGAACACACCTCGATAGTGGATTCCTTCACTTCCTCACAACACAACCTCCCTCATCTCACCCCCCAGCTCATGACCACACGCTTGATTTCGTAATATATTCTGCTCCCGTGCTGATAAGAGGTAGGTAAATGGCGTCCTGGCAAATCCCCTTTAACTGTTTTTTCCCCGACATTGGAGGTCACCAACTTTCACTTCTCTTGAGAAGTGATACCAGAAGTGTTGCTTGTGTTCTAAAACATCAAGGGCACGGGTAGAGATGGGCGAATTTCTCAAAATTCCGATCTCGGTGTCACTTCGCCGAATTTCCGACAGCAAAATAAATTCGGTCCGAATTACTTCGGTGCGATGAATTCTCACGATACAAGCACTATATCCAGCTGCACAGAGCCAGCAGGGTGCTGTAGAACGTTGTGCCTGCTTAAATATGGCAAGGCGAGCTTGGTTTGGTTTTTTCATACAATGTTGCTGTTTTAGTATGACACGCAGATGTACATGCAGCTTGCTCTTAGAATCGCTATCACAAAAAATTCCCTGGGCACCTTAAGAGGCAAAACTGAACCAAAAAACTCAAGCGGGAAATGTAGCCTGATAAAGTCATGCCCAGCGAAAGCTGATAAAAACAAGCTGAAGCTCATGGCAACATTACGAGTGCGCGCGTCGTGTGTAGTGTGTGACGCGTCACCACTAGCAGCATGAGGTCCAGGCAGTGGCACAATGACCTTCTGAGGTGGCCAAACAGGAGGAAGCCACAGACATGGCACAATGACTGACGCGTAGCGGCACCGGCCGGCAGGCACATGAGGTCAGGCAGTGGTACACAATGACACAGTGTGGAGGACACGTCAAGCAAGCCACACAGATCTACAGCAGATGAGGTCCACACCAGTGGCACAATGACACTCTTGAGTGGCAAAAACATTATTAGGCCACAGAGTGGACACAATCACAATCGCACCAGTGTAGAGGTCACCAACAGCACAGCTATGAGTTTCAGGCAGTGGCACAATGACATTCTGAAGTGGCAAAAACCAGACTAGGCCACAGAGTGGCACAATACTGATAGAGTGGTAGGTCACAACAGACACAGTATGAGCGTCGGCAGTGGCATAATGACATTCTGGAGGTGGCAAAAAGAGAAGCCACATATGGCACAATGACTGAGAGCAACAAGAGGTCACGCGGCAGAAGCATTAGGTTAGGCAGTGCACAATGACATTCTGGAGGTGTGCAAAAACCAGGACTAGTCCACAGAGTTGCATACATGACTGAAGAGTGGAGTTCACAACAGCACCTGTCAACATGCAAGTACGGCAGTGGCACAATCTCCTTCTGGAGGTTGCAATACAAGGAGACGCCACAGAATGGAGCACAATGACTGAGAGCGGAGAGTCACGGACGGCAGCAGCATGAGGTCAGGCAAGTGCACAATGACACAGTGTGGAAGGACATCGGCAGCAGCCACAGCAGCAACATGAGGTCAGAAATGGCACAATGACATCTGGAGGTGTCAATCACAGTAACACAGGCGCCACAGAGTGGCACTATCACACATGTAGAAGGTCCCATACAGCAGCAGTAATGCTTCAGCAGTGCGGCACAATGACATTCTGGAGGTGCAAAAACAGGTCTAAGGCCACAGAGTGGCACAATGACTGAAGTGGAGGTCCCCCAACCAAAACGAACCACAGCAGCAGTATGATGTCCGGGCCCAGTGGCATAATCACATTTCTGAGTGGCAAAACAGGAGGAAGGCCACAAAAATGGCAACAATTGACTAGAGAGAGCAGGAGGTCACGCTATCAGAGCCATGAAGCTTTAGGCAGTGGCAAAATGACTTCTGAAGGTGGCAAAACAGGACTATGGCCACAGAGTGGCACAATGACTTGAGAGAGGAGTCACAACAGCATCATATGAAGTCCGGGCAATGGCACAATGACATTCTGGAGGTGCAAAACAGGACGGAAGCCCAGAATGGCACAAATGACCTGAGAGCCGGTAAGTCACGTGCGCAGCAGACCTATGTTCCAGGCAGTGGCCACAATGACACACGGTGGAGAACCACATCGACAGCAGCCCAACATCCATCATGCAGCAAGGTCAGAAATTGACCATGACATCTGGAGCGGTGGAAAACAGTATTAGGCCACAGAGTGGCACAATCACACAGTGTAGAGGTCCACAACAACAGCAGTACGAGTCTATACCGTCAGGCGTGGCACAACACATTCTGGAGGTGGCAAAACAGAATTAGGGCCACCAGTGTGAACACAATGACACCAGTGTGGAGGAGCACGGCAGGAGTCACAAGCATCAGCATGAAGTTCCAGAGAGTCGGCACAATGACATTCTGGAGGTGGCAAAAACAGGAGGAAAGCCACAGAGGGCACAATGACTGGACGGAGGTCTACGGCGGCAGCAGCAAAAAACAATTTGAAAGGTCAGGCAGTCGGCACAATGACCACATGTGAGGACAAGGCAGCAGCAACAGCAGCAGCATGAGTCAAGACCGTGCACAATGGCAAATTCTGGAGGTGGCAAAAACGGAACGTAGGCACAGCAGTGCACAATGACAAGAGATTTTGAGTGACGGCAGCCAGCCAACAGCATGATTCAAGAGTGGCACCAATTGACACAAGTGTGATATGTCCACGCAACAGCCACCGCAGCACTGAGGTCATGATGAACAATGACAGCGATCGCTTGAGGTGGGTGGCAATACCAGTCCCTGGTAAAGATGGTGGTAGCAGATGGAGAAACGGTCAGCAGATGTGTTGCATTCAGGCGGTGGCGGCATCAAAATAGTGGCTGAGGCAGTAAGTTTTGAACCCAGACTGACACCAAGTCCATCTCTGTTGTGAAATCCTGGCCGATACCACAGCCTGATTCATCTTGACAAAGTCATCGTCTACTCCACATTTCCGTGACCACAGGTTCACACTCCTGGGTATCGGATGCCCCCCGCAGCAGAAACACCCGCTCTGAATGCACACTGACTGGCCGGGCAGGACAGCTTTCCTACCACTGCAAAACTCAGGCAAGTTGCGGCAACACATCCATTTAGGGCCTGCCCAGTATTCACATTCCAGCGGATCCCTCTAACTGCGAGGTGGCATAGAGCTGTCTAAGTACGCCACAACCTTTTTGGTTCAGGGACTGCTCCAGTCCTGCTGCGGCTGGCTGCTCGCCCTCCTCACTAGGCGGTGAAGAAGCTGCTCAACACAGTGAACTCCAACTTAGGTTACTACTGATTGGAGCTGGTACTGCTCCTAACCCCCCCCAGCCATTCCCCCAGCCCAGTACCGCGCCAGTAAGTACGTCAGCGCTGAGGAAACCACCCTCGGTCATACCTGTCAGAGAGGACGATTGCCCGCACATAGCAGCAGGCCACACTGATTACGGGAGATTTCCTATAGTCAAACTAGTTTGTCCTCACCTCTCAATAGCTGCGGAAAAAGATCCTCTCTTTTTTGGACCGGTACGAGTTCTGATAAGGTGGCAGAGCAGAATCATCCCTCTGCACGATGCGTGACTATTGATGCCCGGCCAACTAGTACACTAGCCAGGCAAATATGCAATTGCTGCGGCCATACTGCACAAGTAGACTATCCGAGGGGCACCCTGCCTCCATTTTTCCACTGTATACTGCCACGGTGCTTGGCGGTCCACCGCTCTATCTCCTCAACTCCATCCACCCTCCTCCAGCTGCTCCTCGCGCACCTCCTCTCTTGGTTCACAATTCCCTGGGTAGAAAATCCACCTCATTTCACCAAGACAATGCTTCTGCCCCAATGTACTCCATCCTCCGCCTCCTCCATTTCATCCCACACCGAATCATGTGGCCACGGATGTAGTTCCCACGTCTCCTTTCCCCTGCCCAGACCAGATTTTTTCAGCATCTGTTCCAGACATGAAGCAGTGAATGACTTATCTCATCCCATAGTCCTGCGACTGACAAATAACGTCGCCATCCTCAATGGCCTCAACCAACCCAAAAAGCTACCAACACACTGAAAGATACAAACCATATTATACTCTACTCCCGACGCCATAATACCCTCCTTGGAGAAAATCCTGCCCATACAACGTCTCTTCCCGGCAGTGTGCACGCATGAGCCTGCCACTGCTGACATCAAAAGTATTACAACAGGGGAGTACTTCTGTCCTGCCTGGATCACAAAAAATCGTTTAATGGCCTTTCTCAGTTCATAACAGTCGTCCAACATGTGCAGCTGGAATTCCCAGCGCGGTGAAACATCGCGCATAACATACGTGATGTTGGAGGAGCCCGGTCTGCCGCTGCAACTCGAGAGGGTGTTCCTGGGCATTTGAACGAATGGCATAAAGTGCATGGCACAGTTTCCTGTCAATTTTTTCCAAAACAATTTCTCTGACCAATGAATGTTCTGAAGATCGGTGAAGACTCAGGAACCTTTTCACAACCAATTGAACCACTGCGCCATGCAGCGCATGGGACCATCCCTTCCTAGTGCAGCGTCGGACTACCATGTTCTCTCATTGTCCGTCACCCAACAAGGTTCCCGATTTGAGCATTTGGCGCGGAGAAAGCCATCACAATTCGATTTCTACTGCTCGCATGAAGAGCAGAAGCAGTCCGTCCCCGTGTGACTTCATTCGCCGAGCCAAGCCAGTTAGCAACTGCTGACACCGCTGTACCCTCACACAAGTGGTATAGATGGAGCATTACTTGTGGAGGCTGAACAAGGTGTGGTGGTGGAGGATGAGGAGGCGCCGGACACATTGGGCAGGTGCAGCATTTGACAACGTGGAGAGAGAAAGCGGCATCTCCAGTCCAAGTTGTTGGTGTGCCTGGCAATGAAGCCACAATTCACCCATGGGGCCGTAACAAAGGATACATGTACTGGCCCCGACCGTTAGTTTACAGCTCCAACGTCCACAGCTGGCCCCGTGCACCTTGGAACAAACCGATAAGCTCAAGACTGGCCCACCTTCTTTCTAACAAACCCAGTATTCTCACTCCGAATGGCTGCAGATTCCACCATTGGAAATGCGAGGACTAGCAATACATAACAACTTGGACAAGAGCACGTCAGCTGCTCACCTTAGGATGGATTTGACACATACTGTTGTCTCTTTGCATCGCCTCGCTGAACGACTGCTGGCGCCATAGTACGGGTAGCAGGAGCATCTGACCGGAGATGATGTACAAAGAGACACAACTGCTCACCTTCTGCAGAGGTGGTGGAAAACGCGCCTTGACTGGCTGCAATGTCATCCCGTGCCACTAGGGCGCTGCTGCTGCTACATGTTTCTTTGCGCGGCGGCAGGATGGACCACCACGATCTGAGCCACGTTTCCTCCCAGGCCACCGGATGGTGACGCTGCATGTTTTGACCGCGGCTCGTAGGTGCCAATGTTAGCTCCTGGCCACAAGCTCACCATCACTTTCCTGACCCACAATTCTACATCTACCCATATTCGGCTCCTCCGGTGTCCTTTGCAAAGAACTGCAACAACCCGCCGATATCGATTTTGGCCGCCAACGCTCCGCACTTGAGTGAAATACTGCCGCCGCTGCCTCCTGAGCCCCTGGACGCTACTTCTTGGAACCTGCAAGAAAAAAAAAAAGAGCGTTTTTACCCCTGCACTCCCCCCGCCCGCTTGCTCCCGCACCTCTAACCAGCCTGCACTAGCCTGCTGACTCACGACCACAACGACCACTGCTGGCTGCGCTTCGCTGCCTGAACCCAAGCTGACGCCCTCCTTCTCCTGACCATGATAAGCCCTAGCTCACCCGGCTCGCCAGTGCGGTCGGCTATAACTAACTCCCATCATCATCTCTATTTTGTTCATCGTTCACTTGATGTCCTCATCAACCGGTCTTGTAATCAGAGGCTGACCTCTCACAACATTACCTCACCATGCCACTCTCCACATCTATACTTGCCGCCTACTGCAAACGCAGGATATATGGCCTCCTTTTCTTCGCTGCCAACTACTGCTGACTGCCCTCCTCAAATTGAGATTCATCCTCGCTATATAAGTGGCGTTGAGCCAGACCACATAGTAGATCTCTGGCTGAGGGAACCGGCGATGGGACAGAGGCGCCCTGAGGACAGTGGAGCGCCGCTACTCCCTGCCCGGCCATGCCAACCTAAGTCGTTTGTGTCTAGTTACCCACCACATCTTGGCTGCGCGGTTTTCAATGTCATCTGGGAGAAAGGATGACCTAGTCCAACCAATCTAGAACCCTTGGTTGCTGAACAACCCACGCCGCTAGATGACAGCGGCAGTTGTGGCCATCACCCGACGTGACCCCTGCTGCGACGTCCCCTTGCTGTGCTGACACCTGGGCCTGTTCCAAGGAAATTTTTGTAGCCACGCGCCACTACGCAGTGCAGAGCTCCACCCCTCATAATGTCTTACATACTGTTTTTCTAAAATGCAACAGAACACCCTGTTTGATATGATCATCTGTATCTGATCCAATATACACCCTGTTTTTGACTCCAAATGAACCCATAACAAGCTGGGTAACCCCTTGCAATATAAATTGCGCTCCACAAATGCCAGGAAAAATGTACTTGTTTGTTCTTTAAAAACACTGTGTCATTTTACTAAATGTAAAAGCACAAACACGGCTTAATTAACTCCGACATGAAATTAGGCTACAGGAAAAAATGTATTATATTTTGTGCGATGAAAAAGGACGGTCAATTTTGTCAGCACCACGCAGCTAAACACGCTTAATTAACCCCTGGATGTAAATTTGCGCCAAGAATCAGAGCCCCTACACAAATAGTACTTTTGTACGCGTGTTTACAATCTTGCGTGTTTTTCTACGCCACACAACAAGAATACAGTAGTAAATAAAACTACCTTGTCATGTGAATAAGGCTACAGGAAAAATATACTATATTTTGGCCTTGAAAAAGACGGTTTTCTTGGGGTTCACCTCCCACAAAACAACGCTTAATTAACCCCTGGAATGTAAATTGCGCCAAAGATTGAGCCGCACAAACTAGTAGCTTTGTAGCAGTGCTTACCTTGCGTGTTTTTCTAACCTAAACACCTTCCCAACTCCGTCTAGCACCACACAACAAGAGTACAGTTGTAAGTAACCTTTGGCTTGGTTAAATAGGCTACAGGAAAAATGTATATATTTTGGCCAGTGAAAAAGACGGTTTCTTGGGGTCAGCACACCAGCAAAACAACATGTCAACCGCTTAATTAACCCTGGGATGTAAAATGCCAAAGAATTGAGCCCGCACAACTAGTATCTTTGTAGCTTGTTACAATGCGTTTTTTCCTACGCCACACAACAAGAGATACAGTTGTAATTAACCTTCCTGCTAGTTGAATTAGCTACAGTCGAAAAATTAATAAATTTTTGGCGTTGAAAATGATACAACGGTTTCTGTGGGGTCACACACCAGCAAAAACACCATATCAAACCCCCTGGATGTTAATTGCACAATAGAAATTGCAGCACCAAAAAGAAGTCAGGTCTATTTGTATTGTAAAAACGCGATGTTATCTTTACAATGCGAAACTAACAACAGACTGTGCTTTGATCCTCTACTTGCGATATTGTATGTATATGCACTGCAGTGGACTCACACTGATACTTCAATCCAATCTCACCCCACAAAAATTAGAAATGAGACCATTTAAGAGAAAAAGTACTCTGCGACAACTGAGACACCCACATAAATCGCTATATAAGAACTCATTCTTCAGTAAGACGCTATCAGCCGCGGCAGCACCTTCCCGTGATGAGCACAGTGAGAGGATGGAGCTCCCGGCGTCGCGCCCAGGACTTATAATGTATGCGGATGACGTCACAAGAATCCCGCCGGTCTTCGATTGGCTTCACCTCACTGGACACATGTCCATGGCAGGCTATGCCCTTCTTCCTCCAGAGTGCTTTAGCGCACCATGTAGCGCCCATTCTTGCAGCCATCTTTATCAATGAAAACACACTCACATACCAACAATATTCGTTCACCTACCGAAGATATCTCGCAAAGTCCGACTTTGTTTTCCGAACGAAAGTTTTTCCTGAAATTCTAAAACGAACTTCCACTTCGTTAAAATCAATTCGCCCATCTCTAGGCACGGGCTCTCTGTGTTATATTTTTCTCAATAGTGCTGGGTTCATGCAGCCTTTTTTATGGCACCGATCTTTATAGATAAAAAAAATTCTTCTCAGTAATTGTGTTTTCCCACATAGACGCTATCTACCCTGTATAATGAAAATCAGCACTGAAAAATTTGCCTATTTTCAAAGCCTCATCTATGTATGATAGTGTACTGCCATTAAATTAGTCATGCAGTTATCAAATAATACACCTATACATGGAGCAAATATCTTACCATACATATTACCATTATACTGTTACTAAAAAGTGCATTGTATCAAAACAATCAATACCAATAAACCACTACATGAGGATCAAATATAAATTCCATACCTTGACCACATGTGACCAACTGTGATCAACAGTTGTACACAGGCACTCTGCAGACATATAAATGATTACAGTGCAGTTACATCCAGTTATTCACAGGAGATGTTTTCTCTTCTCCATCCAGGCCAGACCACCATGATGACTTCTCCCAGCCCGACTCATCTCTGCAGAATTTACCACACAAACATCTTAAACTCTTCACTTTTATAGCGGCTCCCTACCTGTGTCCCAAGTCTGTACAAACCCCCCATCCATAGAACCCCAAATCATAATAATGAACCTCTTGTGTCCCAAGCAGTAATAGTACTCACAGACAGCTATAAGGGCTCCTGTTTGTGTACCCAGTTTTAGTCTTCTTGTGTGTCTTGTGGGGATGTAACTCAGTGGTAGCAAGAAAACACACCGTCCACGGCGTTTGTTTAACGTCTCTTGGCGTTTATTTAGCCAGGGTTACACATCAAACGAAAAAAAGGCATACAGGCTTAACTTCAGCCCAAACAAAACAACATATACAGTCCGTGTGGATCACTCACAGTCTTTGGCAGTTCCCTGAGTGCGTTCCACACACAGATCAGGGGCATGTGGTATACAGTGGACAGTAGGCTGCAGCACAGACTTCCACCTCTGGTCCCAGTCAGGCCAACTCTCTGACTGAGAAAACACACCACACCCATCCTGCTCTTCCTGCCTTAAGTAGGCCACAAGACCAGGCCTGGATATCTGGGAGCAGTCCACCCACCCTGCTCTTTGGACTGCTCCAGAAAACGCTGACCCAGATCCACTGCTATTCCAGCAGTCATACTATCAAAACAAAACAAATGTCAGTATCCTATCGATACTGACGTACGGCTATCAGGCTTTACGTCACCGAGATCAGAAACCTCGGTGACACATATCAGCCATCCAAGACAGCCCCTTGTGCCTTCTCACAGTCTATATATAGTAGGTAAACCCCAGAATAGTAGGTAGATACACCACAAATTAGGTAGAAAGATAGGTAGATACCCCTTTTAGTTAAGTAAACCCCAGTTAAGCAGATAGACTCCCAAATTAAGTAGGTAGGTTGTCTCCCCTCATTGCATAAGTAAATAGGCACTCAATAGATAGGTAAGTATCCAGCCTCCCAGTTAAGTAGGTACATAGGGCCCTTATTAGGTATGTATATAGGCCCCCAATAAGGTAGCTAGGTATTTAAGCTCATTATTAGGTAGGTAAATATATAGCGCACTTTATTAAGTAGGTATATAGCCCCCATTTTGAAGGTATATGGACTCCTGTTAGGTAGGTATATAGGCTCCTGTTAGGTACGTAGGTATATAACCCCCATTAGGAAGGTAAATAGGCTTTTGTTAGTTACGTATATACCTGTTAGGTAGGTAGGTATACAGTCCCCAATTTGGTAGATATATATCCCGTTAGGTATGTAGCCTCCCTCCCCCACCCCAAGTCCTTTTCAGAGTCTTACTCTTTAATGTAAGTTTAAAAAAACTTTCCTGTCCCTGTTTTTCCACCATGCAGCTGAGCCTTTCAGTCAATATCCTATGCGGGACAATGACATCATTATATTGCGCAGCATATTGTCTTCTGTAGGCCAACAAATGCGACCTCCTGTAGCCAGAGGGCTATACCTGTAGACAGAGGGCTACAGGAGTAATCAGCGGAGCAGGTTGCTGATGGCTCTCTGTTCCGCTGTTGCTTCAACTGCATGCGTGTTCTGATATAGGTAATTTTATTTATTTTGTCAAGATACATCTCTTTTTTTGCCTACCTGACTTGTCACAATTTAACTGTTATTGTGATGATTGTTTTATTAGGGCTTGTTTCAATATGATTTCTTTCCCTTAAAATTCAATAAAACTGTTTGAATTGGCAAAAAAAAGAAAAAACAAAAAATAAACATCCAAAAAATAACTTTGTACTTACAGGGTCAAAGTTGAAAAGTGCAATGAATATTGTAGTAATTTTGACAAATTATTAAGTATCACACAAGGAAATAATTTAGGACGACATGTAAGAACAGGGCTGCGCCAGTAATCTGGCGTCAAAAAGCTTTAATATGTTCTATAGGTGTATGAACAGTCACACTCCAAACTTTGGCGCGATAAGCGCCTGTGCGACACTTTTTAATGCGCCAAAGATTTGGGGCGTTTTGGGGATGTCACATCACATTCATAGAAGTAAACACATGTATGATTCTTTAATGCCAAACCTAGGCACTTAACAGTTAGAACAGCTAGACCAGGTTAAAGGTGGTCTGCCTGAGCCAGACTTGTTGTATGGCCACTATGATGCGCCTGTATATATGACCTGCAGAAGAACAGGTACATACATTCTGCCAAACTCTACACTACCTTAAAGCCATTTAAAACTGGCATGTCAGCGCCAACGTTCATACATGTCACTCTTAGGGCGACATGTATGATCGGGAGTTGCACCTGTTTTCTGGCGAAAACTGCGCCTCACCGTCTCTAATCCCCTGTCGGACGCAGGGATGCGATGTTAGGCGAGACCTTCGCAACTTTTGGCTGCACCTAACATGAAGGGGCGTGCAATGGGCGCGGTGTGGGCGTTCTGGGGTGGGACGCACCACATTCGAATAGTCCGATGCATGTAGGAATGCCGGTCGGCAAAATGAGGCGCATTGCAGCTCCGACAGGCAGACCTCGTTGAATGTGGTCTACCCGAGACGAGCAGGCGATGTGAAGCTAGAACGTAATGGAATGGGGCAAAATGTGCTCTAGGTCGACTGTTACAACAGTGCAATACTAAAAATGAATTGGCTATAAAATTATTTCATTAATAAAGATAAATATAAAAGTTGTCTAAAAACTATTAAATGTATTGAAAAAGTTGATCATTTAAAATTAAAGGAAAAATATACAAGATCGCAAAAGAAATACATCTCAGCTCTCAGCTCCGTGAGGCATGGCGTATGATTCGAAAAATTGTTTTTATTAGGTGTAAAATATTATCTGAAAAAGAGCTAAAACCTTCTATAAACAGGCATCAATCCAATCACTAACAACGCGTTTGTCGCCGTGATTGGCGCAACATCAGGAATTGGGATATTGAAAATTGCCGGGAAATACAGTAATTCAAATTCTGTAAGCGTTTCTCATTGGTCAGCAGAAACCAACCAATCAGAATCGGAGCGACAGTGAACCATCATAACCTATGGAGTAGTGTTGACCAATCAAATGAAAAGGCAGGACAGTTCAAAATACAGTAAAAAATGCAGAAAAGAGCTGATTGGTTGAGCTAGCGGGGGGTTGGCTATCCCGGCCAATCAGAGCGTGAGCTACTTGGTCCAATTGTAGTCTATGGACAGATCGGGGCAATGTAAAGTATATGTATAATAATTTCTTATAGAAAGGATATGGATGAACTGATTGGTTGAGACCAGGCAGCAGATATGAATCCACCAATCATATGTAGTGCGTCAATTTTGAGTGTAGCAAGAAGGGCGCAATAGAAGGGCGCCCTAAAAGTTATTACTGTCTATGGGAAATATTCTAGTACTGTGATTGGTTGGGGGGAAGAGGGTCTCGTCCTGCTTAGCCAATCAGCGGGTGAGCTACCTATCTCATAGAGTTCTATGGGGAAAAGAAATGCAGAGCAAACTCTGTTTGTGATTGGCTCAGTTAAAAGAGGCGCGATTATTTGGGCCAATGGGAGAGCGAGCGACGCTTTTATGGGTTTTCTAACGCAATCTATATTTAGATTTATTTCTTTTACGATCTTATATATTTTGCCTTTTATTTTAAATGATCAACTTTTTCAATACATTTAATCGTTTTTATACAACTTTGATTTTTCCCTTTATTCATTCATTCATTTGAAAGAGAACTCTTTTTGCTATTCACTAACATGTTTAATGATTTTTCGCTGATTTCCAGCCTGTCTAGAATCGTACTACATGTTAGGCGCAGTCCTTCTGCACCTAAGTCCCGCACTGCGCCTCACAAACTGGCGAGGCGCAGGGAACTTTGTACCACATGTATGAGCACACCTCCTCGGGCGGTGAATCTTCCGATCCATGGAGATACAGGTGAGGCGCAGTCCCTCTGCGCCTACGTTTCACCCTGCGCCTCACACACTGGCGAGGCGCAGGGAACTTTACACCGCATGTATGAGCGCACCTCAGGCACCGACATAAATGAGGCGCAACTTTTACTTAAAATCCTGTGAAAACAGGCGCTCCGACGCGCCGCTCTTCATACATGTCGCCCTTTGTGTTTATTTGTTGTCCATGGATTTGACTCTTGTGCACAATTTCAGTGTAATCATGAGTTAAAACAAACATATGAGGTGATTTTTGCTGCCATATCTGAGCGCAGTGTGTGACAGAGCAAGATAGCTCTATGATATAAAGAGGTTCTGTTTAAGACCTCCATCAATAGTTTCCACAGATTTGGGACCCCATTATAAGTAAATATGGTCCATTGGGCGCTGCTGGTTTTGGTCATTTGAAAGATCTGGCGCTTTCCGCTATAATAAAAACAATGACAGTAGAGTGACCTGCTTACCAACACACAGGCTGATTAACAGTTTTCCTCGAATCAATATATGTGCATAGCAGGCTGTCAATCACTGTGTGTAGGCAGGACTCTTAGGCTATGTTCACACGGCTTAATTGCGGGACGTATTTTGCCCTGCAATTATGCTGTGTGTACGGGGGCGGAAGCGGGACGGGGCATTATTCTCGGCGCGTATACGCCGTGAATAATTGACATGTCACTTATCTCCCCGCTCAGTGTATTGTGCGAGCAGGGAGAGGAGACGTAATCCATAGTTCGCTATTAGAACTGTGGATTACCATAATGACTGGGACGTATTTTGCCCCATATTTCGAGCAGTACGGCGCGAAATACAGGGCGAGATATGTCCCAAAATAAGCCATGTGAACATAGCCTAACTGTCTTACTCAGCTTTTAACTCCGTACAGAGCAGGGCAAGTAGAGGAGCAGATGGTAAGCATAACTGAAGAAGGTCGGATGGTAAGCATAACTGAAGAAGGTACGGCTGTGGTCCAAGTGAATAAGTGTGGCTACTGTTACTTGACACTTGAAAAAGAGGCATGTAAAACATTTCCAGGAGAGCTCTTTGTGTTTCACATGTGTTTATCCATACTACTATGGTAGATCACTTAAAAAGTACCAGTTGTTACATTTGGTAAATTTTTGGATAAACGGTCATGGGAGTGTACATGTAACGTAAAAATATATGTGGCTATTATATAACTTGGATAGACAGATTGAACACCTACATCCCATTTACAGAACATTTTTTCCCTACATTTAGCGTGTACATGAGGAAATCTCCCAACATACATGTTTAACATTTCCACAGTGGTCTAATGTAAGACAAAGGCCAAAACAATGTCACTTACTACATGCCTCAGGATCCTATAAAAAAAAACACCATGGCCAGATCAGCTCCTGGTCGTGTCTAATGTAAACTGTCAGGAAAACAAGGGCATGTAAGGAAGGCTGTAGCTCTCAGAGGCTTCACTTTTTTGATGACATACAGTATATTTAGAAAAGTGATTAAATACCCATTTTGGAGGATCCCACGTCAACATTAGATCGTGGCAAAACCCCTTTAAGTACTTAGATGCTGCAGTTAATGCTACTGCAACATCCTAGCAGTTAAGCAGGAGGGAGGTTCCCCCTCCCATTTCTTATTAACTCCCCTGCAATGCAATTTCAAAGTGCCAACTGGCAGTCATGGTAGCCTGGAGCCTAATGAAGGACCATTCTTACTGCCCCTATTACACCATGCCAGAGGCCAAAGGCAGGGTGTTATATGAGAGCTTGCCAAATAGTCTCCAAAAAAATGGGAATCTCGCAAGAGAACAGAGAGTGACTTTTGATCACTACATTTACTATTTTGCCATAGGCAAACTTAAACTTTACCAGTTCTCTATCTATAAAACACTAAAACGTAACTTTTATTATGTATAACTCTTAACCTCTATACACACTATTTAAAAAACTGATTTCTAACCTCACCATTTAACCCTTTCTACTTCTGAAGGAAGGAATAGCTCCTTTTCTATTATCAAGTCTGGTGGAGCACCACCTATTAACAGGAAAGCCTTATATATACAGCAATTTACTAACTCTAGTAAGGGATCCCAAGCCTCCTACTTGGGCAGACATCCCTAATCTAATGGACACAAATAAGGCCCCCTTGTGACACCCTCTGCAGCGGGTGACACTTGTAGACAGAGGTGAGAAATCACAATTTAAAACTTCATGCCTGACCTCCCCAACATGTTTCACCAGCTAAACTGGCTTCATCAGGGGTTAGAGGTCCGGTCCCATGTGGTCCAAGCTCATTTCCTTTTATATCATGTTAGGTACACACCCTATTCAGGTGCTCACCAACTAGCCATCAGAGAATCCACAAAACCCACTCCCCCTTCCACTCTCCTGCATGCACACTAATAATATGTGCTGCTACTGCTGCCACCATGCTCCCATAAACAACAATCCTCAGACAAGTTCACCATCTCCATAACGGGCTTGCGCCCTATCCTACCATACTGCCAGCGCCCGCGTACTGTATCAATGGACATTTCTGCCCTGACTATGATGGACTTCCGTCTCATTTCTCTCATATTATTGCCTCTGCGTGGCTCACCTAGAACGAACTAAGCAGAATAGGTGTTACATTTCACAGCACACTACCAGCTTTATCAACTCCCATAAACCCCTTCTCCTCCAAGTCTAATATGCATATTCATTGGGAATAAATACTCCATTGTATTGTACACTATTGTCATAGTCTCTTCCCATAAAGCACTTTTCCTTTATATCTAATATACATATTCATTTTACTAAAGCTGCAGGCCCTATGGTTAGCCTGCCCCCCTCCTGCAATTTCACCTCCCACCTTCCCCATTAAATATTCTTTCTTACAGGTCACGGCTAGCCACCTAATTCATTATGTCACACTGGGAGCATGCAAAAATGTTAGTACATTCATACTCTATTGCATCTGCATATATTGTATTTAAAGTTAGCACAAAATCTACGCAGCGAGCAGAATCCATAAATCTATACCTAAATTACTCTCTACATGAATAGATGGTAATCTACTCCCGAGCTGCATCTCGCCACAATAACGCGAGTGCATATATTATATGATTACGTTGCTAACAACCTCTTCATGCACAGAAACAATATACATACATCCCAGTTTGTTAAATAGAAACCGTGGCCTCACGTGATCAATACTATCATCATTGCAAAACACAGGGAAAACGAGGGACAACGTGGTGGCAGAGGGGGAGCAGGAGGGAGATGGGGGGGAGGAGAGAAGGAAAAAAAAAAAAAAAACCTAGGTGAACTCTGGTGCTTCCATAGTCATATATTCAACCGTGCTATGTCCACTGACTGTACTTAATCACATATATCGTGTTTCTTCAAAACTTATTATATAGGCAATCAGCAAGATTAAATAAATGCTGAAAATGAAAAGCCTTCATTTAGGCCTTTAAGGTTCAATGTATTGAGTCTGTATATCCATCTTGCCTCTTCCTGCAACAAAACTACATCCAGATCGCCCTTTCTTTCCCCTAGCTTTTTCACACAGATGCCCCAGAACTTTAGCACCTCTATTTCACCATTATGTACTTCCAAAATGTGTCTCGCTAGGGGGTTGTCACCTCTAGTTTTAATAGTACTCAGATGTTTCGAGATCCGACGATGAAACTCCTGTATGGTTTTTCCCACATAGATCTTGGGGCAAGTACACATAGCCCCATAAATCATCCCTTTGGTTTTACAGTTTGTAGCGGGCGGCGCCGCGCTGCGGCCGCGGGCCGCAGGCACACCCGTGCCCTCTCTCCCGGATCCCTGCCCGGGACGGGTGGCGCTGCTGGCCGCGGGCGCGCCCGCTCCGATCACTCCCTTGACCTCGTTCCTTCTCTGTCAGCATCACCTGCTGGCCGTGGCGCGTGTGCCCGCTCTCTAGCGCACGCGCGCGCTCGTCCTTGTGCATTTAAAGGGCCGATAATTGGCTGCTTGCCAGGTGCTGCCCCTATTTATTGGTGACGTCAGCGGGACTTCCTTTGCTGGATCTATGTTGCCCCGAGCCCTAGAGAAAGCATTCCCAAATAATTTCGCCTTAGTGTCCAGACCCCTTGTGTTTTGGGCTCCGAACCTCTGCGCCTGCCCTGACCTTCCTCCCTGTCACGACCACGCCTTCCGGCGCCCTGACTTAGGGCCTCCCCACGATACTTTTCGGATAGATTTGTCCCCTCGTTGACCTCGGCCGCCATCGCAAGCAAGTCAGTCAGGGGGGATGCTGGTAGCCTCACGCCGCAGAAATTTTACCCCGTTTTGAAAGGGGCTTGGTAAAAAACCGGGGCTACTTAGTTTCCCGTCCCTGGCGTGGTTAACTCCATCGCTTGCGGTGGCCAGAGGATCCCCCCCACCCGTTCAGTTAGTTTCCAGCCAGGGACCCCGCCAAGGGGGGCCCCTAAGTTTGCGGTCTCACGAACATTGCCCCCAAACAGTCGCAGAATCGCGCAACAAGCACAGCATTGGGTCAGTGCCGCCATGGCGCCAATTTGGCGTCCACAGCCGAAATCCCCTTTCCCCCAGCGGTTCCTATTCCCCGGCCGTCCCGCTGGAAAAACTGGGCCCGAACTTCGCTTCCATTCTCCAGGTTTGAGGGGTCTCGAAGTTTGCAGGGGTTTCATCAGCAGTGCTCCATGACGTGGAGCTGTGGCCGCCCAGTTTTGAAAGGGGTCAAAGGTGGCATTCGTGGTGAGTGTTATCCGGAAGGCCCGGGCCGGGGCGCCCCCTCTTGGGAGGGAATGACCAGTGCCGAGACTTACGGGCCCTTCTCTCAGAATTCCGCACGTCTTCGAGGGCCTGCGCGACGTCTTCTGCGGAGACAGCGTATTGAACCTACGTCAGGGGGACCCTCCGTAGGAGATTATGGGGTCCGCCCCGCCCCCTAGCCCCCGGGGGTGTGGGGAAAATGGCGCGCTTCTGCGCCCTTTCAAGAAGGGCCTGTCAAGCAGGTTTGGACGCGCGGGCAGGGGATTTTCCCATTTTTGTGAGCGAGCTCATCCCCCTTGGCCACCGCATTGAGTGCGTTTTCAAAAAGGGACAGAGGAGCTCCCCCAGGAGGTGATTCGGAAACCCTCCCCCTCTACCTCGTTGGCTCCTGTGTTCCAGAGATCCCCATGCTCCCCCACAGGTTTCCACCGAAAAACCCCCATGCAGGTGGCCCGTGTATTGTACGAATCTGAGCCCCCCGCGGGCCGGATGGGAACCTCTCCCCTCAAATGCCCCCAGTCCCGGACCATTTTTTTAGAAGTTGTTGCGCGTCCTCAGCGTTCGGGAAACTCTTGCACCAGGAGCGTGGGGGGTCCCTAGGTCTCAGTCTTCCTCTCCACGACTGATGTTGCCAGTGGAGGTAACCCGGATGGGGTATCCTTTGGGTTCCCCCTTTCCCCTGGACCCCGGCTTGCGGGAACTTTATTCATGCCCCCCCTTGGTGTCTCGCTATGCGTGCCAGTATCGCTTGGAAAAGCCGTTGCCATCCATCCGTCAGTGGGGAGTTCCAGCTACTCCATCCAGTTATCACCCCCGTTACCCTCCGGGTAGGGGTCTACACACGGGAGATCCCTTTCATGTCCGCTCGCGCTTTTTCCCCGGCGATTGTTGGAGTCCCGGGCTGAAACGTAAGCCTACGCTTGTTGGGGGGGGACGGGCGAAGTTCTAATGGGGGTCGGGTGCCAGATCTCTTTTTGGGCACCACCCCGGTGCCCCATTCTCCTTCCCATTTGCCCGTAAAGTTCTAGGGTCTGCCAGCGGAGTCCGGGATTTTGGAGATGTGTTCTGGGAAAAAAAGGCTGAGAGCTACCACCCAATTTGGCCATATGACTGTCCCAAAACCTCCTTCCGGAACCAGCCCCCCAGGGTAGGTTCTACCCTCTGCCCGTCCCCGAAATCAGGCCATTGGTTCCTACGGATTTGGCAAAGGGGTTCTAGCAAGTCCTCCTGCCCCCCCGGGGCTGGCTTCTTTTCGCCCAAAAGAAAGACGGGTCTCTTCGGCCGTTATCGATTACAGGGGGCGAACCGTAGGGTGAAGAATCGTACCCTCTCCCCTGATATGGAGTTTTTTGATGCTTGGGGAGCAAGGTGTTTAAAAATTTGGACCTGGCGTCCCTTAAACCTGTCAGAACCCGGGGGGGGGGCGAGTGGAAAACGGCTTTCAAACCCGGGAAGGCATTTCGGTATCTCGTGGGGCCTTTTGGGGCTATGCAAAGCCCACCCTTTTTTTCAGGAATTCGTAAATGAGTTTTCGAGATTGCTGTACCCCTGCGTCTAGTGTATCTGCGATATTCTGTTTTTTTCCTGACATCAGAATCATCGGGTAAAAGTCCCCCGGTTTTTCGCGACGTCTGGGAACAATTGACTGTATGCCAAGTGGGAAGTGTGGGTTTCCCACCCACCCCGTTTCTTCCTTGGGGTACATAGTCTCCACGTGGTCTCAGATGGACCCAGCTAAACTTTCCGCGATTCAGCGTGGCCACGCCCTGCGGTCTTCGGGCGTTTTACGCTTCCCGGGATTCGCCAACTATACCGGGAGTTTTTTCCCACTTCTTTCGTGGGGGCTCCCATCGTGGTCTCACCCCGGAAGAATGCCAAACCAAGAGTTGGCCCCCCTTGCTAGGAGATTTCTCAACTGAAGGTCAGCGTTTTCTTCGGCACCTATCCTGGTCGTCCCGGGTCCGGATAAGCCCTTCAGCCTGGAGGGGGCCCCTTTTTGTGGGAGAGGGGCGGGGGCCTGACCCCAGAAGGGCCCCAAAGGCAAAACGGTTTTCTTGCGTTTTTTTTTTCCAGGACCTTTGCGCCGGCTGAACTAACTACACATAGGGATCGGGAAGTTGGGGCCCTCAAATTGGTCTGGAGGAGTGGCACATTTTCGGAGGGGGCCCGTCACCCATTCGACGTCTTCACGGACCACAAGAATCTTCAGTACCTCCAGATTTGCCCCCCAGCGTTTGAATCCTCGCCAGGGCCCGGTGGTCATCTTTTTCTTCGTTTGATTCAGGATACACTTCGGCCCCGGCCGGAAGACTCAAGGTGACCCCCTCCCCAAAAACCTCTGAGTTACTGGAGAAAAACCTGTGTCCCAGCAAAAATTAATGCTCCCAACGGTGATCCACGCGGCTCCCGTGGATCTTGGGGGTTCCCCCGGGCAAAACCTACGTTCGTCCAGAGCTCAGACGGGAATTTGGAGGGGGGGAAAATTCTCTTTTGGTGGTCACCCCCCGGAACGAAAGTCCCACGCCCTTTCTCCGGCGCTATGGTGGCAAACCCCGCCCCAGGACACAAAGATTTTTCTGTCCTGTTCAAGTGTGCCCGGAACAAGGTTCCCCGCCATACCCTGGGCCCCTTAGTCCCTCTGCCCGTCCCGAATCCCTGGGCAACAAGGCATGGGTTATCACGGCCTTCCCCCTCTTAGGGAATTCTGTATCTTGGTGGTCAGGGTCGTTTTTCTAAAATGTCCCATTGTGCCCCTCCCCGGTTTCCCTCGGCTCCTCAAGGGGGGACATTTCTTCCGATATTTTTCGTCTGCATGGATTACCCCTTTTATCGTGTTGATCGGGCGTCCAAATTTTTCTCCGTTTTGGCGGCCTGTGTTTTCGCTTGCGTTAAAATTGGACTTTTTTTTTGCCTACTCCCCAGATAATGGTCAAGTGGGGGGGGAATCAGTTTATTCGCCATTTCGGTCCGGCCGTCAGGACAACTGGCGAGGTTTTTTTGGGTGAGTTCCCTACAACCTGGGGGCTCTGATTCTGGGGTTTCTCCATTCTGGCGGTTAGGCGTCACCCCCCCCCCCTCCCCTTGGGGTACGACTTCCGAGGTTCCCCCTGTGGCAACCAAGGAGGACATCAAGGCATTTGGGGGAGACCCGACTTGCCCTTTAAACGGGCCTTGCCCCCCTGAAGACCCCGGGCCCACAAAAAGGGGGAGGGCCCCCCCCCATTCCAGCCAGGAGATAAAGGGGTGGCTTTTTTGCAGATAGTACGCCTCAGGTCCCCAGCATAAATTTGGGGCCGCGGTTTTTGGGGGGGCCCCCAAAAATTTTAAAACGCCCCCCCTTTTTTTCCCGTTCCCTCCTAAAGCTCCTGGTCTTGAACCCGGGTTTTCTCGAAAGCGTGCGTCTCCTTCTCCGGTGGGAGAGCCCCACGATGTATTTGAGGTCAAGGAATCTTGGCCCCTGAAGACCATCAGGGGTAAAAGGTTTTCCTGGCGATGGAAGGGCCTGGTCCCGAAGGAGTCCCGGGAAACCAGCTCTAATACTTGGACCGGAAACCCTTTTCGCAGGTTCCTTTTGGCTAAAAAGAGGGGAGACTAAGGGGGGGGTATTTTAAGCGGGGGTCCCTGCCCGGGACGGGGTGGCCTGCTGGCCCCCGGGAGGGCCGCGGGGCGTCGCTCCGTTCATCACCTGACCCTGTTCCTCTTGTCGGGTCCCCAGTTGGCCGTGGGTGCGTGCCCGCTCATAGCGTCGCGCCACGCTCGTCCTTGGATTTAAAAGGGCCAGCGCGCCGTTTAATTGGGCTTGCCAAAGGGGTTGCCCCATTTATTGGGTGCGTCAGCGGGGGGCTTTCCCTTTTATGGATCTATGTTTTCCCCCAGCCCCAGAGAAAAGGTTCCCAAAAGTATTTTTCTCACCCTTTCCCTGTACCAGACCCCTTGCTACGTTCTCGACTCCGAACCCCTTCGCCTGCTTGACCTTCTGCAGTCCACGCCACGAACCCTTGCCCCTGCCCCCGACTTAGGCCTGCCCCGACTACGATTCCGGACTACGATTCTGTACCGCGACCTCGGCCGAAACGCAAGCAAGTCAGTTTAGGGGGGAGACTGGTAGGCCTCACGCCGCAGCAAGTCCATCCTTTTGGGGGGGTCTGGGGAAAACGGGGGCTTTGATTCGTCCCTGGCGTGGTTAATCCAAACGCTTGCGGTGGGCCAGGGACCCCCACCCAGCCCTTACACGTTGATGAATTGTTTATTTTAAATTTCTCTTATAATGGGGTTAAAAAAAATATTTTTGTTTTTCCCCTTAAATGGACAAAATAAACAGTTTCCCCCAGGGTATGAGCCCACCACCGGAGTTTTAACCTGTTTTTTTGCCATTTTCCCTAAAATGATATGCAAAATTCATTCCTAAGATTTTTTCCCCCTTTTTTAGTGACACTAGGAATTTAGGAATCACCTCAGAAAATACTGGATCTGCCCTCAGAATGTGCCAATGTTTCTAAGTATACCTCTTTTTTCTTTGGGGCTCTATCATCAAAAGGTACCTATACAAACAAAATTTAAAACAGTTTTTTTTTTTCTTTTCTTTTTACTTTTAATAAATGTCCTCTGCACTAGTCAAAGCCCTGTTAAAAGCCCTTCTCAAACATTTTTTTGGATAACCCCCTTTCCTTAAAACGTTCATTTTTAATTTTAAAAAAAAAAAAAAAAAAAACAAAATTTAAAAAGGGCCCCTAAAGTTAGGCAGTTCCCACGGGCCCCAAGAAATTGGCCCTATGGGAATCCCTTTTTTTTGAGGAAAGGGGGATGCCAGCTAAAAAAAGTTAAATTTCTTTTTGGTTTGCCGTATTTTTCCGAATATCTTCGAAAGGTCTTTTTGTTTTCATCCGAAAATAATTTGATCCAAAAAAATTTAATTTTTTCTCGTTTAATTTCAAAAAGGGAAATTTTATTCCTTTTTTATTAAACATTTTAGTTAAAATACCCAAAAACCCTTTAATAAAATTTTTTTAACCATCTCAAAAAAACAATTTTACATCAATAAAGCGCCCAAAAAATAAAATCCGGGTTCTTTTTTGGAAATATTTCAAAGTGTTTTAGAAAAAACAATTGCATCCTTCCCCCAAACCCAAAAAAAAAATTAGCAAAGCTTGGCGCCAACAAAAAAAATGTGCCCTTGGCTTTCTCCCCTTTTTTGATGATAAAGGTACCATCATCAAAAAAAAAATTTTGTGTCAAAACAAAAACCAATAGGGGTTTTAAAACGAAAAAATTATGTTCCCTAATTGTTTTTTTCCTCTTGGGATTCAAAAAAAAACTTGATTGCTTTCAGGCCCGATCCCTGTATGTGTTACTTTATTGGGGGTCTACGTTCCCAAAACCCTTTCAAGAAGTTTTACTTTTTCAAAAAACCCCTAGATCGTTAATTTCTCAAACACAGTATCCTTTGTATCTTTTAAAATTTTGAAAGGGAAAGGGGCCCGTGGGGCAAAGGGCATCAGTATACGGTCAAAAAATAACCTTTGGGGGGTTTGGTCCCTTTTGTTAAATTATTTCTAATGGGACTATCGGTCTTCCCGGTATTGGCCCCAACCTCTTTATGCCTTTTGGTTTTTGCATAAAGGGTTGCAATAGTAAGATTCCTCATTTTCATAAATTTCTTCTCCTCCTCAGTAATTAATTTTTTTCTCAATTTCCCGGTCCCAAAAAACCTTTTTTAAATTTCCCGCAGATTTCATTTGGGTTTTGGTTCCTTTTTTGGAAACCTCTAAAATGTTTTTTGAATCTCAAGGATTCTCTCAAACCCTTGCTCTATAGTCACCTTTTTTTTTATGATGACAAATTTACCACCCTTGTCACGGGGTTTTTTTTTTTAAATCTCCCTGTTAATTGAAATTTGCAATAACAAAATTGTTCCTCCCATTTTAAATTTAAAAGAAATGTTTCACTGATGCTAGTTTCTTTATATCTTGCTTTTACACTTTTCCAAAAACGTACCCAAAAAATTTTATATTGTGATATGGGGGTGTATTCCTAGTTTTGGGTTCCAAAACAAATACCCTAAAATTTTAAAGGGTTTCTTCACCTTCACCTAAATTTTTTCAAACACCCAAATGTTTTTTCCTCTTTTCCCTTTAAAAGGTTTGCTCATCATTTCTTTTTTAAAACTCCTGAGATTGATTTTTTTTTGCATTGATTTATAACCTCCCATTTCCTGCCCCCGGTGGAGTATTTGTATTGCCATTTGAAATCATTGCCTGTGCCCCATACCCTGGGGCCCCCTCCCCACAGGAGCAGAAGAGGGTAATGTTTTCATCCACTGGTCCTTCTCCTATTGGCATTCTAGGATTTTGATCTTGTGTTGTTTTTAGTAAAGATTTTTTTTTGGTTTTCTTATTTGTCCAACCTTTTTTTTTTTTCTCTGAAACCCTTTCCCCCCCCAAAACCTTTTTTTTTACCCCGCTTAACTATTAATAAACCTGTAAAGATTTTCTCAGCAAAACTCTGAATTGGGCAAATCTGAATATAAATTACTTTGGGGGGTAAATCTACTAATTTTTTTTAAATCCCCAAACCTATTGTTTCAAAATCTTTCCGATTTCCCCCAATATTTTTTTTTGTGTTTTTCCTTTTTTTAAATTTCTTCTCTTCAAAGATTCTATATTTTTTTTTGTAATTTTTATTCTAATTCAGGAAATCTGGTGGGCCCGAAAGTTTTTTTTCCCCCTAAAATCCTATTTTTGTTGTTTTACTTAATTTTTTAAAAAAAAATTTTTTATTCTGAAGGTTTTTTTCATCAATTTTTTAGAGCATTCGTTAGCAATTTTACCCCAACCCCCTTGATAAAAAAAAGGGGGGCCTCTAAAGTTATTGGGCTCAAACTGATCCTTAATCCTCTTAACACAATTTTTTGTGATTATGTCTCTAATGGGGACTTCCCACCTGCCCCAAATTTGTTGTTTGGGAAATTTTATTTTAATTTCTAAAGGGTATTGGATATAGTTTCATTCAAAAATTGGTTTTATTAGAAAAAAAACGCATTTGCTTCCCCGTAAAAAAATATCCAAAAATTAAATTTTGACTCAAAAAACTGCCATTTTCCCCCCAATTCCTCATTTTTAAATTCCTGTTTTTACCAATTTTCCCAAAAAAGTCTCCCAAAAAAAAAGGGGAAATTTGCAAGAGAACAAGAGGACTTTTGATACTATATTTACTATTTTGCCTAGGCAAACTGAAACACTAAAATTCTCTATCTAAAAAACCCCCTAAAAGTAACTTTTTTTTTAATGTATAACCTTAACCTCTATACACACTTTTAAAAACCTGAAATTTCCCAACCCACCCTTTAACCCTTTCTAATTTCGAAGGGAAGGAAAAGCTCCTTTTTCTATTTCAGTCTGGGGGACACCACCTTTAACAAAACCTTAAAAATGCACAAATTTACTAACTCCATAAGGACCCCAAAACCCCCTTCTTGGGCGTCGTCCCAATCTAATGGGCACAAAACAAATAAGGCCCCCTTTTTACAACCCTCTGACGGGGGACACTTTGTAACAAAAATTGAGAAAATTCACAAAATTTAAAAGTTCCTCATGGGGGGGGGGGGGGGGGGTTGGGTTTCCCCCCCAAGGGGCCTTTTTATTTTTTTTTTTTGGGGGGTCCCATTAAAATTAGGGGAAAAGACTGCCCAAGTAGGAAAGGGTTGGGGAAAATCCCCTTACTAGAGTTAAAGTAAAATTGGCTTTGTATAAAAAAAGGCCCCTTCCTGTTAATTAGGGTTTTTTGGTCCCCCCCCAAACCAACCCCTTTAAAAAATTAGAAAAGGGGAAAAAAAACTTTCCCCCTTTCAGAAAAAACCGTATTTTTTTTTGGACTTAAGGGCCCGGATTTTAAAGCGCATTATCAAATGAGCGCCTGTTTAAGTCCCCTTTTTTTTCATATATAAGGGCCCTGGGTTTTTATAAGGGCGGCACTTAAATGAAACAAACTCAACCGCAAGGCAAGCTTCATTCAACACTTTCCACAATAACTCTCAAAATTTTTAAAATTGTAACAAAAATCAATACTCATATTTCCCCTGCCGTCTCGCGAAATACGTGTCACACTTAGTGAAGCTTATTTGCAAATAACTGATTTCGGAACGTTATTTACATCGGAAACCCGACGTGAATCGTTCTGAAATCACTGCGTGAACAAAGCCTTAGGACCTTATTTCAACGTTTTCTGATCGGGATTGCGCGTAATCCGCGGATTGCGTGCAGAACGGCCCAATCCCCCGGCACAATTAGGTAATCCACTGCTCTCATAGAGAACATGGAATCCGTCCTCCCCCCCCCCGGGCGAACCCGCCCCCGGGGGAAAAAAATGACATGCAATTTTTTCCCGGGCGGATCCCCGTAAACAATGCATTGTTTTGGGGGCCGGGGAGCGGCCCCCCCCGCCGGCTGGGCCCCCCCCTTCCGCCCCTTATTCACCCCGGGATTTTTGACTAAATAGGGCTCACAAATCCGTGGGGAATAACCGTTAAAACAGGGCCTTATGCATTATTTCAACTGTTTTGTAACTGATTTCGAACGTTTTTATATTTAAATCATTTGCAAACAGTTGCAAATCAGTTACAAATCAGTGTCACTAAATTAGCTGTTACCTAATACGTTCTGAACAAAGCCTAAAAACCCAAGTGAAGAATTGATTCATATATAAGGCGCATCGGACTATAAGGCGCACTTTCGATTTCTGAGAAAATCATAGGCTTTTATGTGTGCCTTATAGTCCGAAAAATACGGTAGAAAGGGTTAAATGGTGAGGTTAGAAATCAGGTTTTTAAATAGTGTGTATAGAGGTTAAGAGTTATACATAATAAGAGTTACGTTTTAGTGTTTTATAGATAGAGAACTGATAGAGTTTAAGTTTGCCTATGGCAAAATAGTAAATATAGTTATATGAGAGCTGTGACTGTACACTATTCTGCTATAAATGAGTATGGTAGAAAAGTGTATAATGGGACTAAATTTACAAGTACCAAAAAAAAAGTTTTTAAAAAAAAGTATATTAAAAGTTCAAAACACCCCCTCGCTGTGCCTGTAAAAGTCCAATCTATTAATATTTCACTTTAGATATCCTGCACAGTGAACGTTATAAAAAATATCCAGCGCCAAAATTGCTGGTTTGCGTTCCCAAAAATTGGAATAAAAAGTGATAAAAAAGTCAGGGGTATCTGAAAATGGTACCAACGAATACCACACTACATTTCACAAAAAAGAATCCCTCATATTGGTCTTAGAAAATAGCGCTGCAAAGCAAATTTTAAAAAAATCATAAGAATTGTACTGATCCGCAGAATAAAGATAAGTCATCTATACCGAACCTCCAAAAAAAGGTGGCGCAATTGTGTTTTTTCCTCATTTCATCTAATTGAGGAGAATACAGCGAAAGGCGCAGTGCATCAGGTCTGGGGTAAAAAAGGGTTCCATTTGCCCTCTCTGCCTAGGATCCAAAAATGCTTTGCCCCTACCCTACTTGTTGGGTATGTCAGGAAGACGTTGAGGAGAAAAATAAAGATAACTATCTCGCTCCCTCAAGGAAGCTTCAAAGACATAACTCTCCATACAGCGAGGTCCATAAATATTTGAAGAGACAACATTTTTTAATTTTGCTTCCGTACAACACCACAATGAACTTTGAACAAAACAATTCAGATGTAGTTGAAGTTCAGACTTTCTGCATTAATTCAGTGGGTTGAACAAAATGATTGCATAAACATGTGAGGAACTAAAGCATTTTTTAAACACCATCCCTTCATTTCAGGGGCTCAAAAGTAATTGGACAAATTAAATAGTTGTAAATAAAATGTCAATTTCTGATCCTTGGTTGCAAACCCTTTGTTGGCAATGACAGCCTGAAGTCTTGAACTCATGGACATCACCAGACACTGTGTCCTCCTTTTTAATGCTCTGCCAAGTCTTTTCCGCAGTGGTTTTCAGTTGCTGTTTGTGTGCCTTTCTGTCTGAAGTTTAGTCCTTAACAAGTGAAATTTATGCTCAGTTGGGTTGAGATCAGGTGACTGACTTGGCTATTCAAGAATATTCTACTTTCCTTTAATAAATTCCTGGGTTGCTTTGGCTTTATGTTTTGGGTTATTGTCCATCTGTATCATGAGACGCTGACCAATCAGTTTGGATGCATTTGGCTGGATTTGAGCAAACAGAATTCATCCAGCTGCTTCTGTCCTGTGTGCCATCATCAATAAACACTATTGACCCAGTGCCACTGGCAGCCATGCATGCCCAAGCCATCACACTGCCTTCCCTGTTTTTACAGATGATATGCTTTGGATCATGAGCTGTACCACGCCTTTGCCATACCTTTTACTTTCCATCATTCTGATAGAGTTTGATCTTGGTTTCACCTGTCCAAAGAATGTTTTTCCATAACTGTGCTTTTTTTTTGCAAAGTCCAATCTAACCTTTTTATTATTGAGGCTTATGAGTGGCTTGCACCGTGCAGTGAACCCTCTGTATTTACTTTAATACAGTCTTCTCTTTATGGTTGATTTGGATATTAATACGCCTACATCCCGGAGAGTGTTTTTCACTTGGTTGGCTGTTTCACCATGGAAATGATTCTGCAATCATCCACTACTTTTGTCTTTCATGGGCATCGAGGTCTTTTTGCATTGGTGAGTTCACCAGTGCTTTCTTTCTCTGGATTTACCAAACTGTAGATTTTGCCACTCCTAGTATTGCAGCAATTTCTCGGATGAGTTTTTTCTGTTTTGCAACTTAAGGATGGCTTGTTTCACCTTCATCGATAGCTCTTTTGACCACATGTTTTCTTCACAGCAATATCTTCCAACATGCAAACACCACACCTCAAATCAACTCCAGGCCATTTATCTGTTTAATTGAGAATGACATAACAAAGGAATTGCCCACACCTGCCCATTAAACAGCCTTTGCGTCAATTGTCCAATTACTTTTGGTTCCTTTAAAACCACAGAGGCACAAGAAGCAGCACAGCAAAACAGCGTTGGATAAAAGTTTTAAAAGCTAAGTAACAAAGCGAGTGACCGAACTTGCGAGTATGTCTTCTGTGTGCGGACGTAAGATTGAGGGACTTTAGATTTGAGGATTTTAGAAGCGACAGTATTGTACCGCTTTTTCTATTTGTCTCTGTGTATCTCTTTTTGTAACATCCCCATGAGTTCCATAATTGACAATGCCGTCCAGTGCACAACCTGTGCAATGTATGCAATCCTTGAACAACAGTTCGAGGGGGTATACTGCTGTGCAAGATGTGTGCACACTGCACATTTAGAAGCCCAGATCCTGGATCTAAATGAGCAGGTGGCAACACTGAGATCCATTGTGAACTTGGAAGCGAGTCTACTGCTCACTGAGAAATCATCCACAGGTGTAGATGCTGGAGAGCATGGCAGCAGGTGCAGGGAAATGTGGCAGCTAGCTGGGTAACAGAAAGAAGGGTAGAGGGAAGAGTGTCAGGGAGGCTAGTCCTGATCTAGCACACCCATCTGCCAATTTTGCAACAAATTTGCAAGATTGGTAGATGAGGGGGATGTCCGCTCAGAAATAGCACTGCTGCACTGCTGCAGCAAGACAATACCCCCGTCTGCTCCACTAAGGTGGGGAATAGGAGTGCAGGGCAGGCTAGACAGGTGCTTGTAGTTGAGGACTCCATTATTAGGGAAACAGACAGGGCAATCTGCCACAAAGACCGGGATCGTCGAACAGTATGTTGTTTACCTGGTGCCCGAGTTCGACATATCGCTGATCGGGTTGACAGATTGCTGGGTGGGGCTGGTGAGAATCCAGCTGTCATGGTGCACATTGGCACCAATGACAAAGTTAGAGGTAGGTGGAGTGTCCTTAAAAAAGATTTCAGGGACTTAGGCCAAAAGCTGAAGACAAGGACCTCCAAGGTAATATTTTCAGAAATACTACTTGTACCATAGGCCACACCAGAGAGGCAGCGGGAGAGTAGAGAGGTGAATAAGTGGCTTAAAAATTGGTGTAGGAAAGAGGCATTTGGGTTTTTGGAGAACTGGCCTGAATTCTGTTTTGACTACAGACTCAATGCTAGGGACGGACTGTACCTAAATGGGGAGGGTCTTGGGATACAAAATAGCCAGGAAGTTGGAGGAATATTTAAACTAGGGACTTGGGGGAGGGTAACTACAAAGATAGCATGCAAGATAGTGAAGATAGAGAGCTGGGAATTAGGAATAAAACAGAGAGTGGAGTGGAGGGGGTAGCAATAGTTAAAAAGAACAGGGATAAAGGAATAAAAACTGAAAAATCTCTAAATTGCATGCTGACCAATGCCAGGAGTCTCACCAACAAAATAAATGATCTACAATTATTTATTGCTGAAGAAAATTATGACATAGCAGGAATAACGTAGACATGGCTGGACAAGAGCTATGACTGGGTGGTTAACTTACAGGGTTACATTTTATTTAGAAGAGCTTGTAAACACCAGAAGGGGGGAGGTGTCTATCTCTATGTAAAATCCTGTTTGAAGCCAACAAAAAAATAAAATATGTAAAATAATAATAAAGGCATCAAAGCTGGAGAAAGAAAGACATATTGCCATATGAAGTAAAACAAACCCCAAAATATTTTTTAAATATTTAAATAGTAAAATGATTAAAACATAAAAATGTTGGCCCTTTGAAATGTAGTGAGGGAATTATTATGGAAGGCAATGAGAAGAAAGCAAACCTATTAAACTATTTTTTCTCCACTTTATTTACTGAGAAGGATGAGCTTCCTGTTGATGAGCAGAGGGGTGAGGTAAACTCCACCTTAAATGATTCTTGTCTAACCCAGGAAGAAGTGCAGCTCCATCTTAAGAAGATGAAAATAGACAAATCACCAGGTCCTGGTGGTATAAACCCCCATGTCCTAAGGGAGTTAAGTAATGTCATAGATAGGCCCCTATTCTTAATATTTATGGACTATATAATAACAGGGTATGTCCCAAAGGATTGGTGCATAGCAAATGAGGTACCAATATTCAAAAAGGGGTCAAAAAGTTATCCTGGAAACTATAGGCCAGTAAGTTTAACCTCTGTTGTAGGTAAAATGTTTGAAGGTTTTCTAAGAGATGCTATACTGGAGTATCTCACTGAAAATAAATGTATAACTCTGTTCCAGCATGGGTTTATGAAGGATCAATCCTGTCAAATTAATCTCATCAGCTTCTATGAGGAAGTTAGTTCCAGACTGGTTTATTATGAGGCAGTGTATATTATATATCTAGATTTTTTTAAGGCATTTGCTATTATGCCACATAAAATTTTGGTAAATAAAATGAGAATGCTTGGAGTAGGGGAAAATGTATGCAAGTGGGTAAGTAACTAGCTCAGTGATAGAAAACAAATGGTGGTGATTAACAGTACATACTCAGACTGGATCACTGTTACTAGTGGAGTACCATGGGGCTCAGTATTCGTCCTTATTCTCTTTAATGTTTTCATTAATGATCTTTCACATGGATTGTACAGTAGAATAGTGATCTTTGCAGATGATACTAAGCTCTGTAAAGTAATCAACACAATAGAGGATAATGTTTAATTTCATAGGGGTCTGGGTAAGTTGGAGGCCTGGGCAGAGAAATGGCAGATGAGGTTTAACACAGATAAATGCAAGGTTATGCACATGGGGCGGAAAAATCCATTACATGACTACATGTTAAATGGAAAAACGCTGGGTATTTGGGATTTGGGAATCCTGGTAGACAGTAAACTTAATTGTAGCAGCCAGTGTCAAACAGCAGCTGCCAAGGCAAACAGTATTATGGGGTGCATTAAAAGGGCCATAAATGCACATGATGAGAACATTATTCTCCCATTACACAAGTCACTGGTTAGACCACACATTGCCTTCCTCTGGATCAACACTTTAGCACAATAGGCTGAACTAGTTTGGACTCTGTCTTTTAGGCCAACGAACTATGAACTTGAAACATTAAGGAGCTAAACTCATAAACCCTTCAACAATTTTAATAATACATCAATGAAAGCTGAAGTCTGGATTTTATGTCATGACCATTCATAACTAACTTGAATGTTTCAGTAAATAGGCAAAAAAAAAACAAATGTTGTGTCAGTGTCTAAATATACATATATCTAACTATATATAGAGATATATTTATATGTGGGTTTGTCATACCATTTATTTACATGTTTCTTTTTTATAGGTTGTCAAATGTAAGTTTGTAATTTTTGTAATGTAATTTGTTTTCTTTTTTCAGGACATTTATCTATTCTGCTTTTACAAGAGGAAGTCCTATACCTTTATATATAGTAGCTATGGCAGTACTATTTTGTTCCTACAATGGTTTCTTGCAAAGTCACTGCATGGTATATGTTGCTGCATATCCCAAAGACTGGTATACAAATATACGATTTCAATTAGGTAAAAGTATGGAGTCAATGTTTCATAGTCCTAAATCAATCAATCTATCTATCTATCTATCTATCCTCACAAAAGTGAGTACAGCCCTCAAATGTTTGTAAATATTGTATTATATCTTTTCAGTGAAGATATGACACTTTGATACAATGTAAAGAAGTCAGTATATAGCTTGTATAAGTGTAAATTTGGTGTGTCCTCAAAAAAGTGCAGCTTGCAAGTCTGGTGTGTTTTCTTATTTTTTTCTCTCTGTATAATGGAGGTCGGTTGACCCAGTGAGAGGCTGTGAACTGGCTCTATTGAGAGGTAAGGATAGTGTAGGACTGCCCGATTTTGAGATCATGTTGAAAGTCGTGGGCAGCTTAAACATCTTTTGATCAAAATATGTGAACCGAGAGTCTCAAAGTTTTTTCATGTATGATAGATAGCATAAATGCTTCTTTAGGGATTTCCACGTAATGTATTGCCCTTTTTGCAGTAGTGTGCCGCTGACAGTGGTGTGCGTGTGTACATGTATATATATGTTTGTGTGCCGCAGCCCTGCCAGTGGCACCCAGGTTTGCATACGTTTTTTCAGAAATGTTTTTTGTGCAGAACCATACGTTATATTTGGTGTATGTTGATTTTAACCTATATGGAAGGAAGGGGTGCCTCCATTTTGGGTTTCTGCACCCGCCCACTCTCACAGGCTGTCATAAGAAGTGCAGCTTGCAAGTCTGGTGTTTTCTTTATTTTTTCCTCTCTGTATAATGGAGGTCGGTTGACCCAGTGAGAGGCCGTGAATTGGCTCTATTGAGAGGTAAGGATAGTGTAGGACTGCCCGATTTTGAGATCACGTTGAAAGTCGTGGGCAGCTTAAACATCTTTTGATCAAAATATGTGAACCGAGAGTCTCAAAGTTTTTTCACTCAAAATAGCTCAACACAGCCATAATTTTCTAAACTGCTGGCAACAAAAGTGAGTAAGGCTCTAAGTGAAAATGGAAAAATTGTGCCTAATTTGCCATTTGTCCTCGACTATGTCATGTGACTATTTAGTGTTTCAGGATCTCGAGTGTCAATGGGGAGCAGTTGTGTTATTTTAGTGTTACCGCTCTCACACTCTCTAATACTGGTCCCTGGAGGATCAACTGGGCCCCTCATGGCACAGAATTGTCTGATAATCTAAAAAAAAAGAATTGTTGCTCTACATATAGATGGCCTAGGCTATAAGAAGATTGACAACACCCTGAAACTGAGCTGGAGCAAGGTGACAAGACCTTACAGTGGTTTAACAAGACAGGTTCCACTCGTAACAGGCCTTGCCTTGGTCGACCAAAGAAGTTGAGTGCACGTGCTCAGTTTCATATCCAGAGATTTTCTTTTCAAAATAGACAAATCAGCACTGCCAGCATTGCTGCAGAGGTTAAAGGAGTGGGAGGGTTAGTCTGTCAGTTACCAGACCATATGCTGTACACTGCATCAAATTGGTTTGCATGGATCTCGTCTCAGAAGGAAGCCTCTTCTAAAGATGATGCACAAGAAAGCCCACAAACAGTTTGCTGAAGACAAGCAGACTAAGGACATGGATTACTGGAACCATGTCCTGTAAGACCAAGATAGACTTATTTGGTTCAGATGGTGTCAAGCGTGTGTGACGGCAACCAGGTAGGGAGCACAAAGACAAAGTGTGCCTTGCCTACAAGCATGGTGGTGGAAGTGTCATGGTTTGATACTGCATGAGTGCTGCCAGCTGTTAGGAGCTACAGTTCATTAAGAGGAACCATGAATGCCAACATATAGTGTGACATACTGAAGCAGAGCATGATTCCCTCCTTTTGGCAACTGGGCCACAGGGAAGTATTCCAACATAACGAGGCATGGAAGGGGATTTCAGTAGCATCCTGTGAAGCTCTATTGAACTCCATGCACAAGAGAGTTAAAATAGTGCTGGAAAATAATGGTGGCAACACAAAATATTGACACTTTGGGCACAATTTTTCCGTTTTCACTTAGGGGTGTACCCACTTTTGTTACCAGCAGTTTCGACATTGACGGCTGTGTGCTGAGTTATTTTGAGGGAACACCAAATTAACACTGATATACAAACTGTACACTGACTACTTTCTCAAAGTGTCATCTCTTCAGTGTTGTCCCAAGAAAATATATAATACTATATTAACATAAATGTGAGGGTTGTACTCACTTTTGTGAGATACTGTATCTATCTATCAACCATTTGTGTCACTATCCTGCTCTTCTCTTTTTTAAGACATTATACTTGCTTTCACGGTACCATATCTATTTATCATATTTTTCCTCCAAGCAGTTGAAAAGCTAGCAATGAAATTTATTACCATATAGTATAACATAGCTTATATTGACTGAATTCCAATTTTAGGGGTTCTCATGTTCTTCCTTGGAATGGGTATTAATATACACAGTGACCATATTCTGCGCAAATTAAGAAAACCAACTGAAGTTTCTTACAAGATTCCACAAGGTAAGATATTCTCAGAATATGTCCACCCAATATACATAATGGAAAAATGCAATTTATTTCAACATACTAAATAAAAAGGTTTTATTGTTAAGTGTGGGTCCAGTTTGTCAGTATTAACTAAAGATGACCACGAAATAATAATTACACTACTCTACAATATATATTTCTTGCTGAATCTGGCATAAAAATAGGTGACCTATTGACTGCTTACAACAGTAGAAAAGTCAGATCTTGTTATAACATAATTTACTAAATATACCTGTTGATGAAGCAGGATTATACCCTAAGATGTTGGTGGAGTCAACTGAACAAAGTGGTCTATACTGGACAGTGGTCATCTACGTGATTAAAAAAGTACTAGGGTCCGGCTGCAGAGGTTTAAAAAACAAAAAACCAAGGTTTAAAAAAACAAACTCATACAGTTCCCCTTACCACCAGTCCACTCGGCGGGCTCCCAGTCACCTGCTTTCTTGTGATTGACTGTTTTTACTTGCTTGCATCTCCACTCACAAATATAAAGTTTGTGTCACTACTCTGTTATATTTTTTAAATTTTCACTATATAGAATTCTGTCTGTATATTCATCCATCCATTTATTTTTTTGTGTCCATGGTAATAAACATCTCCGATTAGTTATGTAAGGCAGGAGCATGTGGCTGCTGCAGCTTGTGACATTCTGACTGCCCCTAGCAAAAGAAAACACAAGACTCAAGAGAGATGTCCGCAGAGCCAGCGCCGGAATGAAGGTGAGGAGGAAGGTGAGTATACATTTTTTGTTTTTTGGGTTTTTTTGCAGCGGCACCCTAGTTGATTGTTTGTTTTTTAAGCACCTGGATGATGCTTTTAACTTCGATTGCATTAAATTAGTTATCCTGGACATTTGTAAGTAGGGACATTGTGTGAAATCTAGAAAGTTTCTTATAACATGGGCAAAAATGAATTGATGGATAAACCGATAGAATTCTATAAAGTAAATTGAAAAAAATGTAACAGAAAAACAGAATAGTAACACAAATTGTATAAGTAAAATAAAAAAATCATAATGCCTTGTGCACCTGACGGATCTTATCATCAGGTAAAATCAATCTTGTAACAGTGGAAGAAATTCAAACAAATTTCTGCTGCAGATTTCATCTTGGATTAGCCCAATTCAGTATATTTATTTTAATATTAAGTCCTGACTAACTGACACAGTTTACCTGACTACCTGACACAGGAACCTGGACAAGTAACAAATATTTTTTTACACACCACAGGTTTACAAATTCACATCAGTAAAATCTGCATTGTATAAACCATGGCGGGGATTCCAAATAAGAATAAAGGGCTGTAGATCCTTTGCAAAATTCACATGGAATTTTGGCATGGAATACATGCAGAATGTGCCTAAAAATGGCAATGTAATGTTCATGATGGAATTTTCCACAAAAGGGCAGACCAGAAGTATGATAAAAAAAAGTTATAACAATGTATGAAATACAGTACTTGTTTCCTATTTTCTGTTGTCTAAACCTTGTTATATCCTGTTGTCCGCTGTGTGAAAAATACATTAGACTAAAAAATAACTCTGAAAACACAAAGGACTCACAGAAACAAAAAAGGACAGGAACAACAGAATAGAGTCAAGAGAGAGAAAGATTTGGGGTGAGGGGGTAATAAAAATAAGAAAAAGTAGAAAAGAATGTAGGTTAAAGCAAAGAGACCAGAAAGGAAAGTATGGTGGGGCTCTTGTTACAAGAGCATGATCTTTCTGTTCATCTCTATTAGTTAAAAAGATCCACGTAAAAAAGCCAGCTAGCATAGTCAACACTTTACCTATAGGATATCCAACAGGATAAGGTTTTTGATCTCAATCGCTAATAGACTGTATGTATTCCACCCAAGAGACAGCTGTTTTGGACATAGGACAGAAAGAGTACCTGACACAGCCATTGGCTGGCTCAATTAATTGCAAGCCTTAGTCTAAAAAAGGGCTAAAGAGATGCCAGGAAAAAATGGAAAAATGCTGGCTCACAGAAACTTGTTTGTTCTTCATGATAAGAATATATTGGTGAAAGCATTTACACTGCTCATCACTTAGAGACCCTAAGATCTGGGGAAGCATTCCAGATGAGAGTGTACAAATGGATTTTTAGTGACATTCTGCACCCAGTTTCACAGCAGATTGTTCACATTCCTTGAAACCCATAAACCACAGTGTTGAATGTAGTCAATGCAGATACTCAATAATCCGTTCTTTTAGAAGTGCGTTTCAATATGCTTACTTATACAGTATATACTCCTTAGTCATGAAAATACTTCTCATTAGTCACTGGGGGATGAAAGGAATTAGAAAAAAAACGTACCTCTTAAACCCACATGTTCCAATGCCGCCGCCAGTCCTGATGGTCATAACCGATGACATTACTATTAATTCTTTACTAGACCCTGCAGCCAATTATAGGCCTGCTACAGTTGTGGTGCTGGAACGAGTGGGTTTAAAAGGTATGCTTTGGGCTTTTTTTCTATTATTCCCTAATGACTAAAGAGCATTTTGGATTACCCCTTTAATTTTTTTCAAAGTTTTACCTTAATTTTTGTCATTTTTTCCTTCAGTCCCACAATTGTATTGAAATATGTGATTGTTTGATTGCTTTTATAATGCATTGTAGTATATTAATGTATTGCAATAGATTATGCACCTTAAAAAATAGTCACAATACAAAAAAATGTGCAAAAGCTTAACTTTATCAATATAAAAACTCATTTATTACTCCCAGAACTTATAATAAAAGTCCCAAAAAATGGTAGTATCAAAAAATAAATAGCAATTTCCATATATTAAACAAACTTGCGCTTTTTAGAAAGTCCTCATTAGCACTGTAGTATCCATTAGCCACTTTTCGGCACCCTGAAGCATCTTATCGATGGTAGTTCAATGCAGGCGAGCAGCACTCAAAGACACGTCCTCACACTCAAAGGGGGCGGTCCCCGGAAACGTTGTGCAAGTTTTCGACACAGAGGCTTACTATGATGACGTGTAAGTCTATTGTGACTAACTATTTTTTGAAGGTGCATAAGGTTGGGGATTGCAGTTTGCAGTTTGCTATTAGATTAAGAGGTGTATTGTGTTTTGACTTGCAATAGATTATGCCTGTGGCAAGCAGCCCTTTGCTAAAGCTACTTGAAATAATGCATTTTTTTCTGAAAAAAAATAAATAAAAAAAGTTAAAATTACTGGTATCACTGCACTCTTAACAATCCAATCTGTATAATTGTCACATTAACACAATTATCACAAGAAAAAAAAAAACCTTATCAGTGGCAAAGCACCATGGGTCGCAATGGTTGCACATGCAACCGGGCTCATGAGCCAGGGGGCCCACAGACTGAGTCACATAGACTCAGTGATTACAGTCGCTGCCTGCACAGTGCAGTCAGCAGCTGAGGCTAAACAGCCAGGATACACTGATCCCCGTCATTTAGCCCACTGGAGGTAGCAGCGCGATGTAGAGCTGTCATAGCACCGCACCCTGTACTAGGTCCTAAGCCTATCGTTAGGATAAGGGTCTAGTAGACACCAAAAGTGGCGTACCGGAGCAGGTGGTGTGATCACATCACGCCGCCTGCTCCGGATTCAAAGAGGAGTTCAGCAGAACAACAGAGGAGAGGTGAGTATTTTTTTTTTCTCTCTATAGGGGGAAGACACTATATATACTTACCTAACTACTGTAGGGGCGCCATATACATCTAACTACTGGGTGGCCTTATATAAACTTACTTAACTACTGGGGGAAAAGCAACGACAAACCCAAAAGATAATAACAGGCTGGGCAACCCCTATATATCCTAAGTCAGCAATTCCAAACAGCTCAATTGAACATTATACAAGATCGAAATTGCTTAACCAAAACAAAACATAACTTCTAATAAATACAGATAAAATATCGATGAGTAGCCCTATAAAACCCTAGAAAAAACCCTACCCAAAAGAAAACCTATACTTTAAACCTACCTACCAACAGAGTAACCACCCCAATAAGGGCGAACCCAGCCGGAACCTAGCCTACCTATAGGACCCTGTTATGCCCTATATACTAAATTAATATAATAGGGTAAACTAAAGATAGTACCAATGTAGAAATAGGTTAGACACCTCAATCAACCAATAATATCTATTGAAATCAGCAGATAGTACAAATAGTGTTTAACCAAGCTATGGCCTATCTAAAAAAGCTATTCCCTATCTATATAAAAAGACCGACGTGTTTCCTCCCTTGATAATGGGATTCATCAGGACTATAAATCATGACACAGCAGGAATAGATGCCTACACAGTTACCATAGGTCTCAAAACAGATAAACCAAGAGGTAAACACCAGTAACAGAAATGCATATATGACTTAGTAGCACAAAAATATAACCATTGGTAGGAATAAACAACCAATAATTAGAGGCTAGCATTCCTGAAAAGGTTCAAACAATATGTGGAGATGCATATAGCAATCACAATAGATAAATATACAATATCCCTATAGATAGAAACAGGTATACTTGTGTATTGATAGATCATGCATTCAATCCCCATTAACAGATGTTATATGCTGATAGAATCGATGAGGCTGGTCTCCTAAGATAGGATTTTATAGAGTTATTGATCAATATTTTATCTGTATTTATTAAAAGTTATGTTTTAATTACTGGGAGGCACTATATACACCTACTTAACTACTAGGGTGCCTTATATACACTTATATAACTACTGGGGTGGCAGACCCTATATACACCTACCTAACTACTGGGGGGAGATCCTGTATACACCTACCTAACTACTGTGGGGGCCCTATGCACACCTACCTAACTACTGGGGGCCCTATATACATCTACCTAACTACTGGGGGGGAATACCTCATATACACCTACCTAACTACTGGGGGGAGATCCTATATACACCTACCTAACTACTGTGGGGGCCCTATGCACACCTACCTAACTACTGGGGGCCCTATATACATCTACCTAACTACTGGGGAGATCCTATATACATTTACCTTACTACTGGGGGCGCTATATGCACCTAACTACTGGGGGACAGAGCCTCTATCCACCTACCTAACTACTGGGGGGAAGACCCTATCTAACTACTGGTGGACAATATATACCTACCTACCAATTGGGGGACGTATGTACCTGCTTACCCATGGGGGTGCTACCTATCTACTGGGGAACCCCATTTACCTACTTATAAGGGGGAGCCTTATATACCTAACTACTGAGGGGAACCTATATACCTACCTATGCTCCTTTTAGGTAGGTTAGACCATACAAATTAGTCAGATAAGAAGGCAGACTCTTCCAGTTAAGTAGGTAAAGTCCCCATTCAGTATAGGATTCTCTTCAGCTACCTATTGAGGATACTATATAGCTAGTTATTGGGGGGCCCCTATATACTTACCTACTCAGTGGAACCCAATACTGAAGAGGGACTTTACCTACGTAATAGGAAGAGTCTGCTCACTTATGTGACTAACTTTTAGGGTCCAATCTACCTAATCGGATCGTCTACCTATATGCCTGCCTGATTTTGGGGAGAGGGGCTGTCTACTATATGGGGTGTGTTCCTACCTACTGGTGGCACAGATAAGGGTCCTTTAATTGTTTGGGGGATTTTCCCTGTTTGCAGCCTAACATGTTTATGTGGTAAATTCTGCAGGGACAAGTTGTGGCTGGGAGAAGATGTCATGGCAGTCTGCACTGGATGAAGAAAGAAAACAGAGAACGACTCATCAGCAAACACGTCACCTGTGATTCCCTAAATGTAACTGCAGGGTAATCACTTATGTGTGTAGAGCCTGTGTACACTGGTAGCTTCCACTAAATAGTCACTATATGGTGGTAATATACAGTCTGTAGAGCCTGTGTACACTGGTAATTACCAGTATATGGTCACTGCATGGTGGTAATATACAGTCTGCAGAGCCTGTGTACACTGCCATCTACCACTATATAGTCACTATATAGTGGCAATATACAGTCTGCAGAGCCTGTGTACACTGGTAATTACCAGTATATGGTCACTGCATGGTGGTAATATACAGTCTGCAGAGCCTGTGTACACTGTCATCTACCACTATATCATCTGCAGACACTGCTATCTACCACTATATGGTCACTGTATTGTGGTAAGAAGCAGTCTGCAGAGCCTGTGTACACTGGTATCTACCATTATATGGTCACTGTATGATGGTAATATGCAGTCTACAGAGCCTATGTACACTGGTAACAACCACTATATAGTCACTGTATGATGGTAATATACAGTCTAGAGAGCCTGTGTACACTGGTATCAACCAATATATGATCACTGTATAGAGGTAATATATAGTCTGCAGAGCCTGTGAACTCTGGTATCAACAACTATGTGGTCATTGTATTGTGGTAATAGTGTAACGGTTTATATTTAAGAACAGTACTATGGTATTATTCAGACAGTCTATGGAGGTGTAATGTGGTCATGATGTGGCGATATTATTAGGTGCTTGTAAATTGTTATTGATTTTATTGGTCTTGCTATACTGGTTTGCTCAGTAACAGTAAGATGGTATTAGTCACTATAGTGTATTATTTGGTCTTTGTATATTGTTGATGGTATTGATTTTGACATATGATTTAGTCAGTAACAGTATAGTGGTAATACTCACTATATGGTAGTGATATGTGGGTTATTATTTGTTCTTTGTATATTGCTGTTATTGGAAATATTGGTCTTGCTATACTGGCTTGGTCAGTAATATTATGAAGGTATTAGTTATTATATAGCGCTGATAATGTGGCCCTTGTATACATACTGACCAGCAGAATACAGATAAATGTCAATTAAACTGTTCAGTGTAAACGGCAACAAAAACTAAGCCCAAAAAGCAAGGGCAGAATTGCATTTTTTTCCTGTTTACCCCACTTTTTAGGGGAGGGAGGAGTAGCATTGACCTCAAAAGAAAAAACGTGTTGTAGTTCATAAGACACGTATTTTTGGTGACCAGTCAAATTTTGAACATGTTCCTTCTTTATTATTGATGTATGTCAATGAGATTGCTAAAATCCTTATGCAAAAGGCACCTAAAACAATTTAGTTCAGACCGATATACAACACCAATAGGCATGAATCGCAATCTTTCTTACTGCAAAACTGTAAAACCAAATCTGAAAAACGCTTCTAAATCCACAAGCAATACGCATGTACTTAAGGCAAAAATACTGAGTAAAAACACATCAGACGACTTAATGTGGATTCCATACTTAGATTTTACTCTGTTGTGTGAACCTACCCTAAAAGTAGTAAGATAGTAGTTTAACAATTTGTGTAAAAGTATCACAACATCTCTCAAAATAAATGCTCACAAATAGTTCTGTTGATGGAAAAATTAAAAAAAAGTTATTGCAATATAAAATTGTAACAAAAAAATGTGATTTTTTACAAAAGTATTTTTATTGTGTAATAGTGGTTTAACATAAAAAATATATAAATCTGGTATCACAATAAACCTATTGATATAAAAAATAAAGGTAAAATGTTATTTATACTGCATGCTGTAATACAGAAATTAAAACAATGCTGCTTATATATATCTTAAACCACAAAATGTGAGCCCTCACACAACTTTGTCAACAACAAAAATTAAAAAGTTAGTTTGCCAGAATAGGGTAAAAAAAAAAACAATATTTTATTTTTCAAAAAAAAGTAATTTTAGTCTGATAAAAAAACTAGGTATGTTTGGTATTGCCCCAATTACATTACCCTTTAGAATAAAGTTAAAGGGTTTTTCAGGCAGAAAACACAATCTGAAATGGAGCAAGGCAGCTTAGAAAAAAAATCTACTGAGCTTCTTGGTGGTCTGCACCTCTCCACTTCCGGATTCTCATTCCAACACACAAAACAGGCTCACTCTTCATTCATTTACATTGGAGTATAAGCCTGCATGGCCCCTTTTAAAACAGATTTCTTTTCTGCCTGAAAACTTTATTATGATACTAAAACAAAGTTATTTCCAACTGAAAAAAGATACCAGACCTGTAAACAAAAATAACAAATTCAAATGTACTGCATGGCGGCAACTGGGAAGGCCCGTAATGGTGTGTACATACCAGCTAGATTTCTTGCATCCATCTGGTAATAAGGTTATAAGTGACATGTCACCAAGGTGGGGTAGGAGCCACAGTAAGTGGTTGCATCTGTTTAAAGGGGTTGTCTCACTAGAAGGATTCTTTTTATGTTAAAGATATTAAGAAAACAAGTCACTTTGCAATATGTGTCCATTAACAGTAGTCTACATATTATGAGATATCCCCTCTTGAATGGCCTGCATCAGCTTCTCAGGTCACTATAGCTATAGACCTGTTCGGTCTCTCCGGCTAGACTGCCAGCACTGGTCACTATAGCTACCTGGTGTCCTCAGCAGCTTGGTACTGCAGACCAGTAGAAGCTAGTAAAGCCAGTAAACCCATCCCTGAATTCAAAAATGAAACTGAGAAAACAGGACTGAGGTGAGATGAATCGATGTAGTGAGACAACCCCTTTAAAGTTAGTATGGCTGATTCAGCTGATTTGGGACAGCTCTTACTGAGAGCAGTCAAAGTGTTGAGTGGGTGCCTACTCCCCATGTTCCAGGCCAGAGTTTGGTTGGTCAGCTGACTAGATGGGATCTGCTATACAAGACATCGAGGTTCTTACCTACAGCCACATGGTAACACTAACATGTAGTGAGGGAAACTACCTTACGTTAGTCAGTGCTCAGGCAAGCAGGAGTTTTCTTTGTTTTGTATTTTGGCACCTATTGATATTATTGCTGCAATACCTGTTGTACTAATAAAACCCGAAAGGACCCATGTTTGATCCCGGAAAACCTGTCTGCTTCTATGTCTACATTGGACTTTGCTGCTATTCCAGAGCTGCAACCGCTCACAATACATATTAGCAGAATAACACTATAACCTACTTTTGACCCCAGTGAGGAATTTTTATATACTGCAGTGGCATTGCATTCATTAGGACATAACGGCAATAACATTGATGTGATGAAAGCTGCACTCATGGCTTTTATATAGTAATCAAGCATACAGATGCACATAACTGGGATTTAGCTCATGAGAAGAATCTCAGTTGAGTACTTAAAGGAGTTGTCCCTGGAGAAGTGATAACTTTCTTATCGCTGTGGTCCCATCACTAATTAGTTCAAAGACTAGGTCACTGTGTCAGCATGTGGGGAATCATGAGGTCCTCATTTTAGCAATTGTGCAAGGTCCCAGCAGTGGGGACCCCAGTGATCAGCTATTTTCCACAGGATCTGTCAGGGATGTCAAATTCATTTTCAGTAAGGGCCCCGTTATGGTTGCCTTCAAAGAGCTTTCGAAGGTTACCAGGGTGAATGGGTAGGTCAGTGGGAAATGTGCCATCAGCTGTAAGTTGCTGAACAGAGCAGTGCAAAGGTGCTCTAATTCCAAGATAACGCCTGCTCCCTGTGCTGGTGCCGCTGCCTCAGCCAAGAGCTGGCTGTGTCCTCCTGTTAAAGTGGAAATCCGGTCCATCTGTGTCCCTGTTAACTGTGTCTATGCTCTTGAGGGCCATATAAAATCATGTGATAGGTCAGATTCGGCTTTGACAATGTGGGATATGTGATAAATATCCATAGTGGGAAAATCCCTTTACTAAATGAGAATTTTACACTCAAACATACTGTTCAAGACTTTTTTGTAATGGATAATCCATATGCACATTTAAAAGTTTATGTATTACCTGTATTTTTTATTAAGTGAAACCAGATATGATAGATATAACTTTTCATTTTTCGGTTTTCATTTTTATTTTATTTTCTGTACATAATGTTGGTAGCAGCCATCTTGCCTAAGCCGCACTCTATGCACTCATGAATTTTTAATAATATGAATGCAGCTTACTTACCATCACTGTTACATGTGATATGTCAAAGGGGATCTTTTAAAAAATCATTGGCTGATGCAAATGTTAGAAGGATTTCCTTCAAGATAATTACTACCACTACAAGCCCATGTCACTGTGTTGCTACTACTCTTAATTCTATGTCACTTTCACTACAACTACTTACACCAATATTGTTACTCCTATATTACTTCTACTATTTATGTTTTAATACACTCAAAAAAAACCATCACTACAACCAAAATAATAAAAAATTATGAATTATATTATAGTTTCATAGTTTCATTAGATCAATTAAAAACCAGATAAAAATAACCTCACATATATACAGAAAATATATCAACACCTAATCCATGATCCAATCATATATCACTATACATGATTAACAAATATATAAACAACAGGGGCGTAACTACAGGGGTAGCAGGAGTAGCAGTTGCTACGGGGCCCGGCGGCTTGGGGGGCACCACGGCTGCTGCTATCACCTCTGCTACCCCGGAGATGCCGCTCCTGGGCCCGCCGGCAGTGAACACAACAGTTCACTGCGGCCGATGCAGAGCTGTGGGGCCGGTCTGTGAGGCAAGGGGGAGTGGGGGGGCGCCGACGGCAGGCTCCGCCCCCATGCATCACATAGGCCCCTCTTAATTGTATGCACGTCCGTGCGACGCGCATACAATTAAGATGAACGGTCGGGCAGGGAGAGCTGTGCGCTCCCTGCCCCTGCCGTACCTAGCTCTGCGGGCGGCGCGGCGGAAGTGACGTCATCGCGCCCCCGCCTAGTTTTCCGGTCCTCACCCCCAACCTAAACAGCAGCCTTGGGGGGGGGGAGCCCGGAGATCCCGGGGGGAGCGGGGGCCGGGAAAAAAAATGAGCTAGGGGGGGGCCCTAAAGGGGGAGGGGGCCCTAAACCTAGGGGGGGGGGGAATAAAACCTACGGGGGGCTCTAAAGGAAGGGGTTTGGGGAAACAAATACCAACAGTGGGCTCTAAAGGGGGGGGAACTATACCGGGGGGGCTCTTAAGGGGGAGAGAACTATACCTACGGGGGGTTTTCTAAAAGGGGGGGGAGCTATACCCTCCCGGGGGGCCTTCAAAAGGGGGGGAGAACTATATCAACAGGGGCCCTCAAAAGGGGGGGCAAACCTATCCCCTACAGGGGGCTAAAAAGGGGGGGGGAGAACAAAACCTACAGGGGGCTCTAAAGGGGGGGAACAAATACCAAAAGGGGGCTCAAAAGGGGGGGAGAACTATACCAACAGGGGGCTCAAAAGGGGGGGGAGAACAAACCAACGGGGGGCTCAAAAAGGGGGAGGGAAAACCCTTACCACGGGGGGCTCAAAAAAAGGGGGGGGGGGAAATACCTACGGGGGGCTCAAAAGGGGGGTTGGACTATACCTACGGGTGGCTCTAAAGGGGGGGAAAAACTATACCTACAGGGGCCCAAAGGGGGGAGAGAACAAACCAAACAGGGGCTCTAAAGGGAGGGAACTATACCTACAGGGGCTCAAAAGGGGGGGAGAAAAATACAAAAAGGGGGCTCTAAAGGGGGAGGGGAGAACTATACCTACAGGGGCTCTAAAGGGGGGGAAAAGTAAAACCTACAGGGGGCTCTAAAGGGGGGGGGGAATATACCAACAGGGGGCAACAAAAGGGGGGGAAGGAAAAACATGCCTACGGGGGCCCTCAAAAGGGGGGAAATGACTTTTAACCTACGGGGGGCCCCAAAAGGGGGGAGTATACCTACAGGGGGCCCAAAAGGGAAATGGTTTGGGAGCACTAATACCTACAGGGGGCTCTAAAGGGGGGGAACTATCCCTACGGGGGGCCTAAAGGGGGAGAGAACTTAACAGGGGCTCAAAAAGGGGGGGGGAGCAAATAAAAAAGGGGGCCCCAAAGGGGGGGAGAACATATCAACGGGGGGTTTTCTAAAGGGGGGGCAAACTATCCCTTTCGGGGGCTCAAAGGGGGGGGAGAACATACCAAAGGGGGGTTTTCTAAAGGGGGGGAACTATACCAAACGGGGGCAAAAAAGGGGGGGAGAACAATACCCGGGGGGCCCCTAAAGGGGAGGGAGAACTATCCCTTTCGGGGGGCCTCTAAAGGGGGGAAAAACCCTACGGGGGGCCTCTAAAGGGGGTGGACTTACCTACGGGGGGCTCAAAGGGGGGGGAGAACTATACCTACGGGGGGCCCGAAAGGGGGAGAGAACAATACCTAAAAGGGGCCAAAGGGGGGGGGGAACTAATACCTACAGGGGCCAAAAGGGGGGGAAACTAAAACCTACAGGGGGCCCCAAAAAGGGGGGGGAAGAACTAAACCTACAGGGGCCTCTAAAGGGGGGGGAAAAATACCTACGGGGGCCTCAAAAGGGGGGGGTGACTAAACCAAAAGGGGGGGCCCCAAAAAGGGGGGGGAAAAACTATCCTCCGGGGCTCTAAAAGGGGGGAGAACTTTTTCCTACAGGGGGTTTCCTAAAGGGGGAAGGAAACTTACCAAACCGGGGGGCCCTTTTAAAGGGGGGGGGAACTATGCCTCCAGGGGGCCCTAAAGGGGGGGGGAAGAACTATCCTATGGGGACCCCCCTTTAAAGTTTGGGGGGGGGGGAACTAAGCCTACAGGGGGCCCCCCAAGGGGGGGGGGGGAAAACTATACCTACGGGGGGCTCTGAAGGGGGGGGGGAGAACTATGCCAAACAGGGGCCGTAAAGGGGGGGGGGAGAACAAAGCCAAAAGGGAACCCCTAATGCTTGGGGGGGGGGAAACTTGCCTACGGGGGGGCCCCTCAAGGGGGGGGGAGAAAAATATCCCTCCAGGGGGTCCCTAATCTACAGGGGGGGGGACAAATTTGACTACAAGGGGGGACTATTCTTTTACAGGGGCCCTAATCACAGGGGGGATTTATTCGCCTACAAGGGGGCTCTAATTACGGGGGGGGGAACTATTCTGCCTAAAAGGGGGGGCTCTAAATCTACAGTGGGGGGGGGACATTCTGCCTAAAAGGGGGGGCTCTAATCGCAGGGGGGCCCTATTCTGCCAAACGGGGGGAAACTATTCTGCCTTCAGGGGGCCCAAAACTACGGGGGACAATTGTGCCAACAAGGGGCTCTAATCAAACGGGGTGGGGACTATTTCCCTACAAGGGGGCTCAAATCAACAGGGGGGGAACTATTCGCCTCCCGGGGGGCTCAAACACGGGGGGGGGACTTTTCTACCAACAATGGGGCACAAAATCTTACAGAGGGCCCTATTTGGGCCCCTTTAAGCCACTGCCCGGGTCCCGAACTCCTACATTTTCCCCAAGCACCAACTACTGCCCGGGGGTGCTAAGCTCCCTAGCTACCCCCGGGGGGCCCCTTTTGTCCCTACTTTACCGACTGGGGGGCCCCAAATTCCCCGGGGAAAATTCTCCCATTTGGGCCTTTAAAAATTTGGGGAGTTGTATATGGGGGGAGGGGCACTCATTTGGGGAAATGAAAAAAAAAAGTGAGGAGCCCTCAGGTATTTGTGTTGTAAATTCAAACGGGAACGATTTGGGGGGAAAAAGAGAAGCCATCATGGGGGTTCTGGCCCAAATAAAAAAGAAAAGAAAAATTTGAAACACTCCCCAGAAAGACACACCCTGTGAGGCCCAAAAAGTAAGTAAACAATTGCAAAGCACCGGTATCTGATATCTACCCTAAAAGGTCACTGTATGGAGGTAATATACAGTCTGAAAGGCCTGTGAAACACTATATAAACCACTATAGGGTCATTTTTATTGGGGTAAAAAATTGTCTTTGTGTACTGATCATTAATAGTGGGGGGTTTATTATTCATTTCCCCTTTGGGGCCCTTGTTCTGGCGGTAAAATGGGGTTTCCCCTTTTGTAAAAAGGGGTTAAAAAGAAATGTTGGTCGGGTATAGGGGAAATTTTTTTTGGTACCCAGAAATATGGTGAAAAGTATGGTGAAAATTTTTTACCCTTTGTATTATCTAAAATAAAAAAACAGCATGTTCTGGTAAATTTTTCGGGGTCGGGGAGGTGGGCGGGGGGGGGGGGGCCCCCTCCAAAATTTTTGTTTTTGGTGCCCTGGTTTCTCAAAGTTTACGCCCCTAAAAAAAACAACTAGAAATACGGGAAACCCATAATAAATAAAGTAAAAAGTGGTACCCAAAATAACTAAAATTAGAAAGTACAAAACCTACATTCGCAACGTTTTTTTATTTTGATTTCCCTTTTTGAAAAAGCTAATACCCATACATAAAGCAAAGCAAAATTTCCCTGTGAAAATTTTCTTAAAGTTTTTTTTTACCCATGCCAAAAAATTTGTGAATCCCAAAGGTTTAAAAATTTTTACTTTAAAGATTCTGCTAAACCCAAATTTTTTCTTCTTACAATTTCTACAAAATAACAGCACTAGCAGCCCCTACTGGTGTAAAAGAAAAAAAAAACATTTGGATGTTATATGCAAAAGCAAAACAGATATATTTAACCATTTTAAAAAATAAAAAATTTGGCCTTAAAAGCCTTTAAACCCCTTTCCTGACCAACCCTTTACCCCCTTAAAAAAACCCCGACACTTTTCCTGTTCCCCTTAATAAGTGGGTTTTTAAACCCCTTTTAAAAACTTTTTTTTTCGTGAAATTTTAAAGAAAGTTTTAAATAAAGTTTTGGGGCCCCTCGGGGGTGGACCCTAAAAGTTGCAGTTTGTTGTAGTTTTTTAAAATTTTTTTTTTTTTTTTAAAAAAAAGTTTTTTCATGGGGTTTTTTTATTATAATTTAACAAAATGAATCCCCCATAAGTTCAGAAAACTTTTTTTGGCTGATTTTCTCTGTAACTGGGACTGAAAAATTTTACCCCCAAAATTAAAAGAGGAAATAAAAGGGGGGGAACCCCCCTCCTTTAAGCCCTTTTAAAGAGCGTTTCCGGGTCGAAAAAAAAACCCCAGCAAAAACTGCATTTTGCTGGGGCCCCAGGGGCCCCAAACCCCTAGAGGCTTCCTGCATATCTGTATATACTGCACTCATTGAGTGCTGTATATACAACGAGCAAGAAGGAAGGGACAAAAAAAAAAATGTCCCTCTTTTTCAGTGGAGATACAGCTAATGCTGATAGCCGGATCTTCACCTTCGCATCTGCACAGGTAGTGTGCAATTTTGGATTTTGCACAAAGTTCCATAATTTGGATTTTGTAAGTGACTGGACATAAGCCTTTCCGGGTCCCAGGACAAAAAACCAAAGTAAAGAGGTGAAATTTTTAGGGGAAGCAAATTTTTGGTTTTGCGGATAGATAGGTATTTAAAATATAATTTTTTAATTTTTTTTCCCCAAAAAAACCCCCCCCCCCCCCCGGGGGAAAAAAAAAAAAAAAAAAACCCCCTTTTTATAAAAAATATTTTTTTCCCCGGGCCGGGAAACCCTTTTAAAGAGGTTTTTCAAAACTTTTAAAAACCACCCTCCCACCTGCGTTTAACTCCTTAACGACGGAGAAAGTTTTGGCCTTCCTTGTTTATTTGCGAAAAATATCAAAATGCTTTGAAAAATGTTCAAGGTTCAAAAAAAAAAAAAAAGTTTATAACTAGCATCTACCATATGTCACTTTCTGTGTGCACATTTTAAATGTCTTTGTTTTTTTTACATTTGGGGGCTTAAACATAAAGTAGCAATTTTTCACATTTTCAAGAAAATTTACAACACTGATTCTTATAGAGACCTGTGGCATTAAGGGGACTGTATGTTATACACCCATATAAATGTTATAAACCCATCTAAAGAAGCCCTGCCTGCTGTACATCCAACTGTAAGGGTATCCCAAGATGGCTATTTGTACACATACCTTTAGTCCGCATGCCCATTACTTTCACTCTGCAAAGCTGCCCCCCATTCACAATCGCAGTTCAGCTCAGCATTCAGTCCTAACCAGGAAGTCTCCCTTTGAACCCTTCCCAACTTCCCCTTTGGACAGGTTTCTGCTGAGGAAGGAGCCCAACGGCCATTTTGTTCTCCTAATCCTTTATCCTCCTTTATCTCCTAGGCAAAACCAGCAGATGTTTATAATTAAAGTTATTTAGGAATGCTTTCATTATGAAATGTCCACCTTCGGTGGGTGGGCAGAGTCCTGTAACTTCACTGAAGTGTGGAGATGGAGACACCCGACTGATAGGCAATTTTCGTGTTACTCAGCAACTATGGGATCACTCTCCCGAATTGATTTGGGATTTTATCAAGACATGCTGCCCAGGGACCGGTGGAAACTACCTGGGGGAATTTTGACCTCCCCCCCTGCTGGTGAGGGTGACCACCGACGGGGGGGGGGGCAAAAAAGGGGGGGGGGGGGGGGGGGGGACGGGTGGAGGCTAAACCCAAAGTGGCCCCAAAGTACCGAGGGGGGAGGAAAATTGTGGGGAAAACCCATTGAGAGAAAACGGGAGATCAATGGGGCTTTCTTGGCCCCATTTAGGGAAATTTTGGTTTCCTTTAAGGCGGTGACCAGGGGGACTCTTATTCAGGGCCTTTGCCACCCTAGAAAAAATCTTACCAACGTCGGGGGGGTTGGAAGTGGATTTTCTCAGGCTGAAAAAAAAAAATGTCCCAGATGGGGACCACAAAAAGCAGGGTGGAGGGGTAAAGAGGGCCTAAAAGCTACATCTTACCCACACACACAAAAGAGATTATTTGCAGCGCCCACACTGTTTTTTTTGGGGGAAAACCAAAAAGGAAAGGACGGGCCTTTTTTTGGCAAAAACGGAAACTCCCAATACAAAGTTGCGGGGTTTCCCCAATTTCAAGGGGGGAAAGGGAAACCTAATCCAGTAAATTGCTGAACAATTCGAAAAATCCTACAAGACTTTATTTTCCCTTTCCCAAAATTTTTATTACTCAAAACCGAAAAAAAAGGACTTCCTCAGGTCTTTTCCCCTCCCCCGGGGAAAATTACGGAGGGGGGACAAAAAACCAGCAGGCCCAATTTTCACTAAAGAAAGATCAGTAAGGCATAGGGCAGAGGGCCAAACAAGTAAAGCCCCGGGCCCAAGGGAAAAACCGAAGAAGGTTTTTTAAGCTAAAAGGAAAAGGGAAGGGGGCCCCAAACTGGGAGGGGGAACCCGGGGCCCGGGTTTTTTGAGGGTGGGGGGCCTACCCCCTCTCAATATAAGCGACTATTGGTGATCCATAACGGGGTGGGCCGCCAGATTTTTAAATAAAAATTTAATACCGACCTATTCTCTTAAAAATTTATAAAATTCCCCAAAATTTCCCTTGCAAAGTGTTTGCCTGAGCCCTTAAATTTCCATAAATTCTACCCTTTTTGTAGGGGGACCAGCCCGGGCTTCATCCCGGGGAAGTCCCACGGCCCTTTAATTTGAAAAGGGCTATACCCCTAATTTGCAGAAAACCCAATGCAATTCCGGTTTGCGAGAAAATGGGGGGGGGGGGGGGGGGGGGGGGGGGGCGCGGGGACAAGGGAAAAAGCGTTCGACTCGGGGGAGTGGAATTTAGGGGGGGGTTTTGGAGTCCGGGGGTTTTCCCCCGCTGAATTCCAAATTTGGCTTAGAACCCTATACTGGGGGCCCAAACTCCTAGAGTTCGGTAAATGCAATTTATCAAATCATTTTTTCCTTTTGGTGGGGGAACCAGGCAGGGGTGCCCCCTATCCCTCTGTTTTTTTTGCCAGGGCCCAAATTGACCCCCTTATTTTCTCCCCCTTTAAAACAACAACTCACGGATAGAGGGAGGGACTGTAAAAGGAGTCAAAGAAAAGGTGCCTTTGTACCCGATAAATTTACTATTTTACCTGGGGGAAACCTGGCTTTCCCTGGGGGCCCTTCTTGGATGTAGTAACACCTTTGGCCCCTTCTGGGGTCTGGGGTTAATTAAACCATTTTAGTATTTTTCCCGGGAGATAAAATTTTCACCCTAAAGGGGTGCCCAAGGGGGCCAACTTGAGATCTTGGAAAAATTTCCAAATACCTGGGTATACAGTTTTAAAGAAGGAAAGGGGGGGGGAACCTACCCCTTAATTTTTTCCACTACATGCAAGAAAAAAAATTTAAGAAACTGAACGCCGGGAAAGGGCCCCTCCCACTAAACGTTAGTTGGACGCTTTAAAGAAATTAAAATGGTGCTTTTACCAAAGTTATTGTACTTATATAGAGCGGCCCCTATTATGAATTCTAAAATCCCACTTCCGCATTTTGGGATAAGCGATTTTGCTTTTCTTTGGGTTGGGGGGGTCCCCCAGAATAGGGAAAGCTACACTGAAGGCTCATATGAAAGGGTGGGGACGGCACGCCAATTTCTATATTTAATTTCGTGCGTTCGTTATCATATGCCGGGGGGGGAAAAAGAGCAATCGTAATAACCCGGGGGTTGTATTTGAGGCCCCACTTATTGGGGCCCTTTTGGGGGGCTGTCCAACTTGGTGAAAAGGCCCAAGGAAGTAAACAGAAGGCTTGTTTAAAAAAATTTTTTAGGGACCTACCCCAAGGGAGAGAGACCGTGACTCTTGGCCCCCTCCCTCCCTCCCGTGGGGAAAAAGGGAAAACCCCCGGGGAAATTGCCCCTCTAATTGATTTCGAAGTCCGGCCAAGGGCAAGGAAATTTAAAAACCGGGGCAGGTGAAATTTTAAGGGGCTTTTTAGACTTTTAGGAAAATGTTTTAGAAGAGTGGGCTAGGTACAGGTACCCTTTTTAGATATTTTCAATTGCGCCACGCGTGTTTCAAACAGTTCGGGGGTGGTAATATTCACTTGACTTGTGATGCCCTGGAACAGGCACCCCAGGGAAAAACCAAGAAATCGTTTTCCACCTTTTTAAAAAACAAAAGGGTAGCCAACCCCCTTCCCCCCTTTAGAGGCATTTTGGGAAATGGGCAGAGAGACATTCCCAGTTTTGAGGTTAATTTAAAATGGGGGAAACTAGCAAAAAAAAATGGAGGGCCCCAGTAGTCATGCAAGAGACCCCGATTTAAAAATAAAAAGGCTCCCCTAAGTTTATTTTCACGCCATCCAACTGGGTCACATGGGAAAAATTTCCACCCCATTTTTCACCAGATGTCCCCATGGGGGAGAGGCCCTTCCCCCATGTTACAAAGGAAAATTTTTTTTATCAGTGGTTTTTTGGTCTGATATCCCCGGGTTTTTTCAACGAGAATTGGGCCCCACCGCGGTCTGCACCCCCCCCGAAAAAAAAAAAAAAAAGCCTTTTTTGGCCCAGTAGAGGAACGATTCAACTAAAAAATGACGCCAGCCTTTTCAAATTTTTTTAATGTTCCCATGCCCGAAAGTTAATTTCCCGCCAAAAATGGAAAAACCCCCCAAGACCCCTTTCCCCAGGGCCCTTTGGGAAACAAATTGTTTAAGGAACTGCCATTTTATAGGGTTACTTTTGAGGGTAGGGGAAAATTTCCCGAAAAGGTTCCTTGGGCATATGGAGCTTTTGGATAGCTCCCCAAACAAAGTTAGCTGGGATAACATTGTCGTATGAAAGGTTGTATGAATATTTAAAAGGGGGGGACTGAAATTTGCCCTCTTTCCCCTGAAAACAGCTTGGGGGTGGGTTCAGCATGAAACTAAAAGGGAAAAACATTTGAAACCTAATTGTGGAATAGGAAACCCCAAATTCCTACAAATGGGAGCAACGCACAATGCAAAAGTTTTAAATTAGCCCCCTAAAGTGGAGTCTTCGGGCACTGCCCTGAACCTTTGGGCAATTTCGGGAAACCTCATCAAGTGGGGAAAAATGGGCCCCAAAGAAAAAAAACAACGCAAGGGTTCAAAAAACGCCCCAGCGGGCAGAGAACAAACCCCAGATCAATTTAAAATTTTCCGAAAAAAGGGAAAAGGGGAAAAAAAAACCAATGACTATTTGGGAATGTACAAGTTTTTCCCCCCCCCTTTTGGCAAAAATTTTTTTCATACACAATTTAATTTATTATCACGAGGACTTTCTTTTTCCCCATCTCACCATTTTGATTTATATCAGACATTATTAGATGTCAACAAATTTGCCAAGAGACTTACCATTCTCTCAAATTTCCCTTGTCAAATTCTATTTTTTTTTTGTTGTTTCACCTAATGTGCCTAGTATGTCTAAAGCAAAAAGAAATTTTTTCAATAAGAGTCCTAACATTCACATCAATCGTTTAAATTTTTTCCGAAATTAAAAACTTAAACTAATTTTCAATCTTTTATGAGTGAAAATGTTGATAGTTTAACTCCCTTTTTTCTTCTGTTAATTTTTAATATTGGCAACAAGTATTTTTACCCAGTTTCCGTTCCCCCGCCACCACCTTTTTTGACTTTTTTTAGGAAAGGGAGAGACAGGGATTTTTACAATTACACATTTCCCAAAAACCATACCACCCAAAAATTCTTCATTACAAGAAAAAGAGGCACTTAAAACTTTAAAGACATAAATAAACATTCATTCCCCCCAAAGCGGGTTAAGGGGGGGTGTGGTGGCTTAATACTGAAATTTAAAAAATGGGTAACTTGCCCTATTTTTAATCTAATTTCTACCTAAAAGGATATTTAAAATTTTAAACCTCCCAACACCTTTTCCCTTATTCAAAAACCAAAAATTAGTCAACAAAGGGCTTTAAATTTGGGGGTTTTTTACAAAAGAAACAAAAAATTTAATGGCCCTTTTCCTCCCCAAATTTGGGTTGCATTTTTCCATTCTTTCCCCCAAAAATTCCATAACCCTGGTTTTCCCCCTTTTTTTCCCCTATTTTTCCCGGGTATGGGAAACACAAAAAAAAAAACTTATCGGGTGGTTTTATAGCCATCTAAAAAACCCAAAAGGTTGGGCCCCAAAAGGGGTTTTTTTAAAAGGGAACTCTGCTGACGTTTTAAAGATTTTTTGATACTTTTTCAGGGCCCCTCCAACTACCCGGATCCCTGCTGACGTCCACTTCCTTTGGTATTCATTTAAAACCCAGATCACATTTTTGCCCAAAGGTTTCAAATAAAATATGGTTCTTTTAAAAGATACTTTTAAGGAATTTCTACTTGATGTGCAACTTTTTAACTTTTTTTAAAAAAAAAATTTTTTTTAAAAATTTGAAAAAAACCCTTCCTATCTTCAATCACGGGTCCCCCCAAGGGACCCTTTTTTCCCCTCCATCGCCCAAAAATCTTAGGGTTTGTGGGAGAGCTTTTTTTTTCCCTCTCTGTTTCCCAATTTCCTTTTCTTTCCTGACATTTTTTGGGAATGGCCGCTCCCTCGATGACCTCCTCATTGTGGGGTTTTGGGGGGGGGGGGGTTAATGGGGGCGCCATACCGAACTTTTTCCAACAACAATAATGACACTTAATTTTTTTAAAATTTGTTTTTCTTCAAAACCCCCCCAAAAAAGATTTTTTAGATTTGGCGCGGGATGGGGGTTAATGACCCTGTCCTATTTCCACCAAATTAGGAAAAGTATTTGGCTAAAACCTATTTATTCTCCATGCCCATTCGTGTCTCCGAAGCATACATTAACCAACAACCGGGGGGGAGATTTTACTCCCTCGCAATTGTTTTAAAACATTTTTTTAGTAGAAAGGGACACTATCCTGGGAAAGACAAAGGGAGTAGAAAAACCCCCTATTGGATTTGCAACAGTAAAATAAAGCTTTTGAAAGGGACCGTAAAAAACCCCTAAATAAATCAAAAAACAAGTAATAATTTTAATAATTTTTTAAACCCCCTTTATTTTCCTCTGTCTTAAAAGCCAAAATTTTCGTGAAATCTCTAAAAACATAAAAATTTTTTTTTGCCTTCCCTCCCTAGATCCACTATTTTGCCCAAGGGTTTTGAGGGAGGGTTTTAAAAAATGTTTCCCCAGAAGGGCACCAATTTTGAAACAGCGTTTTCTCCCCAAAGACCTTTTAACCCCCTAAACCCCCATTTCCCCCTTTGGTTACACACTTGGGTGTTACAGATTGGCCATATCAAATGTCCTGCTGTAAACCCCCTTTTGCCAACCCTCTTCCTAAAAAATTTTTTCCAAACGGGGAAAAAAATTTTTTTCCCTTTTAACCCAATATATTAACTGTAACACCCGTTATGTTGTATATCGGGGCATCATGTTTTCCCGGTCATGTGAAATACGGGGCTGAACCCTTGAAAAAAAAAAGGGAACTTTTAAGGAAAAAATCTCTCGATGTGGGGTCACTGCACACCCCAAAAAATTGTCTCGCGATTTCACGGCACTTCCCTACACCATGCGGGCCAATGGGGATTTCGCTCTCCATAAAAAGGAAATGGGAAAGGGGTTTAACCCTTCCTTGGGGGGAGGCATCATAGAAGGAAATTTTGAACCGTGAACCTTTGGGGTCTTTACCCTAAAGACTCGGCCCCCTTTTGGATCAACAATAACGGATTTAATTTTGCAAATTAGTTCCATTTTTAATATTTGACCCCGTCCTTTTTTTTTGTTGTCCGTGTTGTATACATTTTTTTTGTTACATGTCATTCTGTTTTTAAAAAACCCTTTTTCCCCTTTACTATCACACATGTTTTTTTTAAATTGCTAGGGCTATAGGGTTCTATGTTTGTATGCTTTTATTCTACATTAAGGGCCACTAGTACCAGGCCGAAAGCGTGAGATTTTACTTTTATTTTGGGATTTTTCCTTTGTTTTTGGGTTTCTAAATAAACGAGGATTTTATACTGCACTTCATCAGCTGGACATTCGTTCATTCTTCTGCTTATTAAAGCCATACCCCTATTCATTAAAACCTGCCCCTTTATTAAAACCCCGCCGCCTGTTAATGAAGACATGCCCATTTATTAAAGCCACCCCCTCTATTAATTAAAACCTGCCCCTTTACCAAAGTCATGCCCCATTAATGAAGACATGCCTCTTTATTAAAGCCATGCCTCTATTAATTAAGAAACACACCTTTACCAAAGTTACCCTTTTTTTTAAATGAAACACGCCCCTTTATTTAAGCCAAGCCCGTTAGTGGAAACCTGCCCCTTTTTCCAAAGTCACACCCCCATTAAGAAGGCATGCCCCTTTCTAAAGCCCCACCCCTTATTCATTAAAACCGTCCCTTTATTAAAGCCACACCCCTGTTAATGAAGTACGCCCCTTTATTTAAAGCCACCTTATTAATTTAAAACTGCCCATTTTCCCAAAATCATGCCCCCTTTAAGACATACTCCTTTATAAGTCATGTCCCATTTTAATGAAGACCACCCCCTTTTCCAAAAACCACACCCCCCTTTTGTCGATGTAATTGTGTCTTAAAACTGTGCAAAACCATAATAAATAGGGTAGAAAACAGGACATGGTTTTTTGGACAAGGACAAGTAAAACAGCCCATATTTATCTGCTTTGTTTTTTGACATTCAGAGTCTAGTACGTAAAGACTAAAGCATCGGCAGTGCTATGCACAAAATGTCTTTAGTCACTGTCCCCATTGTAGGGATTCCATCCGGTTTCTGTTACTTAGATACTTCAGATGTCAACTCCATAGAAAAAGTCAGAGGAAACTAAAAGAGATGAATATACAGAACACCACCAACAAAAGGGACACAATAAAAGGAGGCGCCTTTCGTACCCTTCTAGCACTATCAGACCACCAATAAATGTTACTAGAACCCAACAAGAAGTGAATTTCTAAATTGTAATACAAATAAAGGGGTTGTCTCGCTACGCTGTTTCACAGAGCCATAAGCAGCTTTAGATTCATGCTTCCTCACTCTTCCTGGTCACTGTGGTTGTTTATAGCATCCAAGCAGGTTTTATCGCAGATATCACTCTGCTGTTCCTTGCTTTTTTATTGCAATTTTAAGGCAGGAATCATATCAAAAGCAGAGAGATTCCGAGCCCAATTTTAAAAAAAATAAATTTTCCCCCTTTTTTGTTAGAGAAAAACAA